>JAKTXH010000012.1:0-293883 GCA_030561405.1 Suhomyces atakaporum
GAGATTCAGTCACAGTTAATCTGAAGGTCCTGTGTTCGATCCACAGAAATCGCATATTTTTTGTTTTTAAACCCAACTATTGTTTTTAAATGCTTCCGCTTAGCAAGGAATATTTTCTTTAGGATTAGCCTTGTTTCAATTGGCTACCCATCCGCATCAACTTTGAATGTATGCATCTATACATTTTTAAAATTATATTTTCTCAAATCTTCGTGCCCCTTCATTTTCCGATTGGGAGAGACTTCATTCAATGAGCTAATACCTACAGTCTAACTTTAAATCTTATTACAAACATCAGATTTGACTCTGACGAATGTGGGAGATCGTATTATCAGAATTCGATAGACTCCACACTCTCGTAAAATCCCTGTAGTCTACCTATTTTGAATCGATCATTTAGTATTAGCGATAAGAATCACCTAGTATTGTCTTCATTTAAGAAGCCAAATCAGATTTTGTCAGACGTTGGTCAGCATTCTGCGTTTAGCGAACCATATCAAATAAACTGCCATCGCATATTTGACTTTTGTGAGCCAATTTTGTGATTTATTTTATATCATATCTATCAGGACCCTGAGTTTGGATCACTGAATGAATATATTGGTCAACTAGCTTAATTATTTCACGAGTACCACAAAACTTACAGGTACCATCCTTGAATCCTTATAGAAGGGCTTCTTCTAATCAAAATATGCCTATCAGGAATCGGCTCACACTATATTAAAAACATAATTCGGTACAGTCACAAGGTTATATTTATTGGTTGAAAAACCTGTGACGAAAATACGTCGACCTGACCTCACCATGGCAATAGACAACTAAGGCATGATATCTTCACGTATGGTGATAGAAGCTCAATATTCAGGATGAGTTTGAACTCATGTTTTCTTACAAGACAAGATACAGGGACAACAACCTCAATTAAAGGTGCACTAGGCCTGCCTTCGAATATTCTGAGTTTTCAAATCTCAAATAGTTAGATCAAGAATTCTTGGATTAGGGCCGATAAAACACTTTCACAACTCTATACATAGAAGTCGAAACAAACTTCTTGTAACAACAGAATGAAGGTTATCATTTACATTTCACAAGGTATTGATATATGAGATACAGGTGTGGTCATTTTCGAGTATGAAGCTTTTAATAATTGAGTTGGAAAAGCTTTCATGGGGCTGGCCTCAAAAAAGCTGGACGTTTGGATTCAAATTTGAAGAAAATGCACCCTTTTCTTTACTTTATCACTCACTACCAAGACGAAACAATCTAGAAGTCCATAAAATGAAGCCACCCTTATACTCACCGTGTAAGGAAATTTCAGTCTTGAAGGGTCCCCGTTTCTAGATTTACTATACACTAACACGGATCGGTGAGTCACCAAAAACCACAAACCCATTTCTGATAAGTTAACAAAATTCCATTAGCCCAAACTGGATAGGCAGCCTACGTGTACATCGTCCCATTATTCACCATGAATCCGTTAAATTATATAATACATACCCGATTAATCAATACTAAATAAAAAGCTCACTATCGTCATTATAAGGATCGTCCTTCAAGACCAGAAGAAAATCAATATCATTGACCGAGGTCTCGAACGTCGCCCTCCTATCTTGACTGATGGTGAACATCTCAACATTCTCAAGTAAAGTTAAGGATGACGAATAGAAGTTATTGGTGTTGAGTTTTGCAGCCAAGTGGTTCTTCTCCAGAATTTCGCACTCAATCGATTTGCGATCACCAAGAGGCAATCTGATCTGAGGACTATCAGATGAGTACATTGCCATAACAAACTCCTCGATATCAAATAGGCAGGTGGTACGGTGTTGCAGTTTCCTGGATTTGGTGTCTGGAAGTGCAAGCTTGGGTTTTTGCTCAAGTTCTATCGACATGTTGGAAACGTCAGTGTCGAAGTCCACGGTATTGGAGGTTTCGAAATCGTAGATTTGAATGGAGGTAGCGTCAAAAAGGGAGTCCGCAGTGTCGACAGTTCCAGGAGTGATAGGGGATGAGCTGGTGGATCTGAGTTCTGGCAGATCGGAGTGAATTATTGGGTCTGAAATGCCATCCTGACGAATGGGGTTGGAGATGGGGACAATTCCCTGCAGCAACGCCTTGTGGTTCTTTGTGGATGGTTTGACATGAGTTGAACTCGACAAATTGGGAGCACTAGAACGGGTCTTCAATGATTTATACTTATTGACAGGAACCACATTCTCCTTGTTTTCCAGCATACTTAATCGCTGCTGGGCCGCAGAAGAGCTGTGAGAGATGGGGGAGAGCTTGGGCTTGTAATCGGCTTTAATGTTGATAGAACCAGTTGTACTCAAGGGCCTAGGTTTAGGTTTGGTGGCTATTATGGAATGAAGATCAGACATCGACAGTTTCTTGGACCTTAATGCACCGAAGAGTCCTCCAGACTTAGACTTCCGATGGTCGTTGAGATTGGAAATACTTTGACTTCTCAACATGGGAAAGGTGGTAGATAAATCAACAAATTCGAGAGATGATCACTGACGAGTTGGACTAATACGGAAATCAGGCTGAGAAGTGATAGTTATGACGAGGTGGTAAACGAGTTGACGAGAGTTCAGTGTCAAGTGGTAGGCGTGATGACTATAGTGACAGATAATCAGACAATTGATGCACAAATAGTTTTCTATTGTCGGATTGTTGGCATTGATGTGTTTTGGTCGTGCGATCAACAATACGTACACATTGAATGGGCGGGATAAACTATTTTAGTGTGAGTTTCAGATAACCTATTGTTTTCTAATAAGATGAGCAAGGGGCTAAAAGCGGAGAGGGGTTTCAAATATCTCACAAGGGGCAAGCAAAAGTGGTAATTTAATGATCTTGTGGTGACGATTGGGGCCAACTCAGCCGTCTAGAACGAACAAGTCGCGTCGTTTATGCAATGCACTAGACCCCTTGACACCCTTCCGGATCACTGGATGCATACGCATCTGTGACATACATGGTTCGTGTGATTATTTTTACAGATTAGCTAAACTTAATGATCGCCGACCTATTGTATATCTATTTACAAGAATAGTGGATCAAATGATTGAACCATTTTCGACTTAAATTGTGGGAATGCCAGTTTGTGGTTATGTACATTGTTTTCTTTTTACCTGGCCATTTTTTTAAATTCAAATGTGAAATTTTGTTGATGTTTCATGTGCATGAACGCGGTATTTTTGATATGCTCACATCAGTACGATAAAATCAATTGCATTACTTATGTATGCTTCAAAGTACTTTGGAAAATCGTGTTGCTGCATTTCGTCAAAAAATGTCAACCTGAAACAAAGGATATTGTATTGTTTTTTGACCGTTAAATCTCAAACAATTTAGTTGACTATTGTTTCACATTCTTTGCATTCTCTTATTGTTCAGTCCAGTACTGATATCTATTTTCAGGACCGATCTTAGTATTGTCATCGTACTCCCTCAATTTTCCATCCAATAAGCTCTTGAATTTACTAATGCTGTGATAATCCTTGGATATTATCTGAGTAAGAACCTCATGGTCCAACTCGATATCATTCAAGTAAGCGTTCATTTCATGTGGTTCACTGCTAATCAACCGAGAGAAAAATGGTTGTTTGGAGCTATACCTTTGAAGTGCAAATGTACTCTTTTGTGAATAGTTTTCTTTTCTCAACGGGTTACCATTAGCGTCTCTTCCCGTAAAACTTTTGGCAATATATTTTGTGATTGGTTGTCTAATAATTACGTCAACACCAGGAATCAAATATAAGATCACCGGTTCGTTACTCAGTTTAGAACCAGTGGGAACTATGTTGATATGACCGAGTCCTTGAATAACCAAGTCAATGGAACCGAAGAAGGGGGGAATGATAAATCTTTTTAGTTTTTTGATACTGTCGCCGTTATGGTTGATCACAAAATGTTTGTCCATACCTGGGTATTGATCTAAATGAGTACTAACATCAATAGCCTTGGAAAAATTATTGAATACTTTATAATCAAAATTGATACAGTTACGAATCTGGAACATGGAAGATTGAGGAAACTTCAAATAGAAAATACCTCCCATACTCAAACATTGTCCGTTTCTGAGGGTATTGTATTTGGAGTAGTAGAAACCTTTGTCAAATACCTTCACTCCGCTTGTGACCCGTTTGATGTTTTTGGGAGATTTGATTGCTTTGTAAAGTCCATGAGCGTCTTGCTCATTTCCTGGAATAAGCTTAACAAATCCTGGAACATCGTAAATGGTTTTATTCACACCTTCAAGGTCGATCTGAATGAACCCACGAGTGAACCCAGGAATAAAGGAAACTCCAGGACCCACTTTAGATCTAAAGTATTGTTCATATTCTTTTGTTTCCTTTTTCACTTTGTATCTGCTTTTTATCACCTCTCCTCCTTTCAAGTTCATTAATCTATCTTGTTCTTTTTCTAATTTTATACGATCTTTCAGTGACAACAATGAGTCTTTCTTTCTCTGAGTACTCAAATAATAAAGAATAGCTTTTATGATGGTAGACTTCCCACTATTGACATTCCCTACCAAATAGCTTCCATCATGAATAAAATCGACTATTTTCTTAATATTCCAATTGATCAATCCACTCACAATCATGACGTTTTCTCTGGGTACCCCGTACTTTGAATGAAGATAGTCTTGCATGAATGTAAGGCCATACTTGAGATTCAATTCATTATTTTTAAATAATAAGTCAGACTTATTGATAAGAAACCGGACATTTTGGGGCGATCTGAACTGAAATATCTTGGGATCAAGGGTCATAGGGAAATCCTGGGCACTCACAACGTACACGATCTTTCCATCCAATGGTATAGGACTGACCACAGTATCGATGGGCTCCACTGGGTATTCATTTTGCGAGAGTTCACGAAAATTGGATCTATACGTAGCATCTCTACATCTGATACATTCCAAGCTATCAGACTCTTCTTTCAACTTGGGCTTTGCTGATGCCTTTTTAAGCTCTTGTGACACATACCTTGAGTCGGTAAGGCTTTTAATATGATCTGATCGTATGTCTTCGATCTTAGAAAAATCGTTTATCAAGAGTTTTTGATCTTCCAAGGAAAGATTATTCACGTACTTGTTGAAAACTTCATCCTCAGGCTTAGTGTGCTTCTTAACACCACTGCTACCAGCGTCTAGAATGTAATAGCCAGGCTTGGTGGCATCTTTTGATTGCAATTTGATTCCACAAGATTTACACGACTGGAACAAGTTCGTGAGCAAAGCGGAGGTAGTTAGGGTAAGGGATGAGTTGTGGCGGAGGGCCGTGAAGCAAGTCCTCACTAGACGGAAAGGTCTGGGACGAATCATGGGGTATAATGATGGGTTATGGTGAAGAGATGGGACTATGTACAGGTCACCAATGAGGTAGTGACTATGGTGGAGAATAAATGATTTTTAAACGTTGAAGATCCATGAGTTGATATCAGCAGGATACGCTTTTTAGGAGGGCTAAATTGGAAATTTCACAAGTCGTTGTCACAATCTTTTTAAGTGATCACATCAAATGAGAATAGGTTATACTTAGTCAAAAATGGGTTGTTCTTCTATGCTGTAGGATAAAGTTATACGGACATGATGGATAAAGACACTTTATTGTGAAAGCACTAGAGAAAGCCATTCTCTTAGTGCTTGAAGAAAGTCTTTCGGTAGTGTCATCTGGTAGATATCCATTTTTTGCTGACTTGTATTGTATAAATTAATGATAGTGAAGGTTGCAAAACAATAATACTAACGATGGCGAGGATCCGTATTGGATGAATGTAAAAGCTAATCTTGACACCCTAGCTGGTATGTCATTAATCAAAGGACCAGAAAACGGATAATATTAACTAGAGAGAATACCCGATATAAACCTATCCATGTTCGTTGATTGTTGTAGAATGCTACAATTTTCAAGGCTATTACTTCACTGAAGCTAGTGAAAAAATCTGGCCACAGTTCTTGCTCCCGGAGAGGGTTTCATGAAGATAGTGAGCCGCGTTTCATTCATAAATATCTGTAATCCTTATGAAGAAATACTGATTTTGAAGTTTCAAAAAATGGGAGTACCCTTCCAATACCACCCAGAGCACAGCTGGATAAATGCAATACAATTCTAACCGGAAAGAATTTATTGGTTCGAATAGTTATGGTGTGGTAGGAAAGGGAGTATGGTTTTGATCCAATCAAGTTGAAATCATACAAGAAGTGTGGTTATCCGCTTAGGAGATCGCCTGTATTTAATTAACATCGACCTTTTTCGATATCAATAAAACATTAATGTCGTGACACCTGTGACGTTGCTACCATACTTCCTAATTGAGGCATCTTAAATAACCAGTGCTCGATTATTTAGTCTATTCGTTTTCGTTTACTCGGGCAAAAATCGGTTGTGAGTTTGTCCTAATTTTTACTACAATTTACGTTATAGCTGAACCACAAGTGCCACCATAAATAGGAGTAATATACACTATTAGCACAGGTCAAACCATCTTCTCCATGTTGGAGTGAGCAAATGCCCGCCGAATTCAGCATTATTTTTTCAGTTATGCCCTACTTTTCAAGTGTAATTCCAGTCCTAGTAGGAACGGCGTACCTCGATACAGTATTACTTGCACCGATACCAGATAATATAATCAACCGGTGAGCATATTACTTTATTGATCCAAAATTAAACTATAAGCATTAGGGTTTAGGACCCGAAGGGCCCTATTATTATCAAGAAATCAACGAAACTTTCTGGCGTTGCGTACGTATTAATGAACCTGATATTTACCAGGTATTGTTGCAGCGTGAATACATTTGATATACCTTTTGCTGCGAGAGGAAAAGCAGACCGTGAATTACTGATGCATTCGTTATGGTTAGCCGAATGGAGATTCTTCGAAGGTATTGATCGGAATCATTTCTCGATAATTGAGAGACTTACAAACGCCACAAACCACTGTCAACTTACAGATATGGGGTATCTCAGTGCTTAATTTTCAATGGTAATTTCTTCTTAGAAACACTAAACTCAATACGAGCTTCTCGATATGACGAGCGATTTGGTGAAGTGGACCATGGCCGACTGGCGTAAAATATCTTACCACCCATACATCGATGCATAAATCCTGACGACGATTGACATGACGGTAAAATCGATTGTGCCGTCTAAAGTTGCGACATATCAACATTAGTCGATCAATAAAGCCAATTCAGTTAGGGCCATAAAATAATCCAGTTATATAAGCGAGGAACGAATGCCGCTGACCCTATATGCAGATACAATAGTGTCTGCATTTTAATCTTTATGAGGTTAATTTATATGTATAATCGTGCCTGATGTATACTACAAATATTAATATTGATATTATGAGTTGTAATGTAAAAGCGTTCATAATCAATTATCATTCATCAGTGGATTGTAATTGCTATTATAATCGGGAAATGCAAATGATTAAATAGACCTTAAGGGGCTACATGAAATACGATTTGCTATATTTTTAATGCACTATTAAAATTATGCGTAGGATCTATAGTCTGATGTAATAATATGGCATGGAGCGGCATATACAACTTCGGATAAAATGAATACATAACGGCAATAGTGATACATGGCGCGTCATGAATTTACGCCAGATTCGCCAAGTCTAAAGTATAAATCTTAGTTTCAGGCTATAACAGAACTATCCACCATCACAACATCTTCACATTTTACATTGGTGGGAGATAACGATACAGGGTCATGCTGGACTTACAAATTCCAGGATAAACTGAGATCACATAGGACATGTGGTCAAAACCTGTGCATACAGCAATAGATCCAAAATTTTAGTCGGAGGTACTGTTAATATGAACAATGAAAAAATAATATTAATAATAACTAATTAAAATTAAAATTAAGGTAAGAAAAAAATTAAAAATTATAATAGATGAATCTCGGGCACAGTAATCAATTCTTTATGGCTATAACCGCGCTACTTGACGATATCTAAATATGTGACGTAGCCGCAACTTTTTAAGTTGAGAGGTGGGGGGAGGTATATTGATGGTGCAATAATTGCTACAACTATATAAGACCTATATAAAGTATCAGTGGAGATGCATTTATCTGTTCAAAACATGTTCATGTTCAACAAGCACGGGAACCATAAAGAATTTGCATAATGCGTCGCATGAAGTATAAGTGGCAAATTTGAATATCATTCCATTTCTATTCATTTACTAGCAACTGACAATACCGTCTTGATATAGTGGACAGCGCATCATTGGCTGCGTGTGACCGAATATTTTCCAAGATAGGGATTGTTTTTAGGCTCACTTCACCCAGTTTTTTCCTAACGTAAATATGTAAAAGAATTCTGCATCTATAAAAAGAAGATGCGCCAATATACATTTACAGACTTCTATTTTTTTAAATATTCATCGAGGTTAAATGCGAAACTATTGCCGTATTAAGAATTATTTCCACAAATTCGCGGCGATGACATACTCACTTAAAATTGCTAATAAAGTCAAGCAACTTAAAATAATCATACAGTAAATCGGACCATTCTTATCTAACCAACAGTTGTCACTCCGCCACTCAATACTCCGAACCCCACTACTTTTTCATAGTTTGGTTGTGAAGCAATTTCAGATAATAACTCCAAGCCCCATATGGTTCGAAGCTTAAGGACGAAGTTTAAAGTTCAGAACCGGTAATACCGAAGTGGATCCTTTGTTGGATAAGCCTTGATGTTGCCAGTCTGCAAAGAGAAAACTAACCGTTTCAGATACTAAATCAAATATTATTTGGTAACTTTGTGATTGTGAAAACGATAAAGCGACCCAACCAATTTTTAGGTTCGGTGGTATAAAGTTATCTTAGCTTACCATAAAAAAGATGTCACTTAAGGTAAGGGATATCTATATTTAAACGAATCAGTTTATTAAACTGGGAAGTCGTTTATAAATGCCGGCATTATTGAAATAGCCTACGATAATTGTACATCAGCAATTGTTGAAATTGGTATGTATGGGTTGGGATACCCGGACCCATCAAGTGCATGCACATAGAAGTCCTGCAGACTTCCACACTCGGGGTAATAATTATAGATCGTCAATCGCACTGATACTTAATCCGTTATTGTGCGAATGTTACAACGGTCTCTATCTGCTGGTATGAGAATTGCGCATGCATAGTTATGAGAAAGGTAAGGATTTGAGGTACCTCTGCTTAAACTTTAATTATGCATAAGAATCGTCGTGGCTGAAGTTGAACTATCGTTGACCATATGGGTGACTTTTAGATTGAAATCTTCTAAAAATTACCATGTAGTTCTTGATATACACTTGTGATAGATACTGTCAGACAGGTGTGTGTGTCTTATGAGAGACTTGGAGTGATAATAGCGATTGCCAGGTCAAATTCAATTTGTTCGGAAGGTTTCAGTTCCTTACATATTGCGTTGTAATATGCACGAGTATTATATCACCATGCTGGGCTCATATTTCTTTCCTATTGGGGTTGATTCTGATCAGCTGCAACTCGTAACTCAAATTCTAAATTGATGCAAGCGCAAGAACTAAATAAAACTTTGAATAATATTTTTTAGTGTTTCGCCCCAGGTTGCATGCATCAGAATACCATGTTCCTACACACACTACCAATTATGGCATGTTCGGATAAGTTTCTAAAATTAAGATAATATTGTCCACTGTTGGGTGAATGAGTGTATTCTCCTTCATATAACTTGGTTAGAATCAAATAAGTTGTGGGTCATTCGTATTTGGCTATTGGCGAGCTGCGCAGCAATCTACATACGTTATGCAAGGCCAAAAAAAAAGAACAAAAACAAAAACCATAACATCACAATGCATTACATCACACACTCAAATACACATTGCGGTACATTGCATTTCCTTGTTCTTATTGATAAACAATCGTAGAAATATCTGGATAGCCATACGATAAAATATATATACAACCTCATCATATCCTCATCGGTTCGTTTCTCATACAAGTGGTAAGTTTCATAGTACGCAGCTCCTTTTAAAATCACATACATAAAACGATAGCTTACCACGTCAGTGTGGTTTCATCGTGGTTTGGTGCAATTCGCGAGACGACGCAGAAATGACATGGTTGGGATTTGATCCATATTATATAGCATTTTCTCGATGCCCATGTTGTCGTCAGGCATGTTGTCCCGATACAGTATTGTTCCAGATCAGCCCTAGTAGAATTGTGGTGAGTGAATGATAATAAGCTCAATGAACGAAGGGATAAAACTTTTCAGTAGTCAATTAAAGGGCCCATATCTTTAACATGTTTCAAGTTTGTAATAAACCAGTTTAGTATTGTTCGGAATTAAAGGTAATGATAGATTCGAAACCATGATATTTTCGGACATAGAAATATTTTTTTTATTTGGGCTTTGTTTTATTTTAATTCTGCACCTTTCTACAAAATCAATATAAGATTGTTCTCCAACTTCAAATAAGCATAAAAAATATCGATATTTTTATGCACCTATACTCTAGTAACCCGCAAAATAATGTTTATGCGGATATTTTTTAAGTAGTCGATTAAACTTTTTTATTTCTGTGAGGTGTAGTGGTGATAATTCCAACTATTAGATCCGCAGTTTCCACCAGTTTTATATTGCTGTTTTCTTTCCAAAACTACTCCTTATCCATGCCAAAAAGACCCATACTACTGCAATCACCGCCTCCAAAGCGAGCCCATACCGATGCTATTGCCTATATAGCTAGTGTTACTGAAACTTGGATTGCTTGTGGATCTTGTGCCAACACTTTGGGCTTAACAGTAGCCGCCATTAAAGCTTACGAAAATGCCATCAACCATGATGCTTCAAGTTCCAAAGCACTTTGCGGCTTGAGTTACTCTCTTAGACTTAACGATATTAATTTGAATGAAACAGTGGGATCTCAAACTTCAATTGATCGATTAAATAAAGCGTTGGAACTTCATCCGTCCCTAATAAAAGATGCTGCCATCTTCAAAGAATTGGCCGAATGTTACTTGCTTGTGGGACTTAATGATCAAGCTCATCAATCTCTTCAAACTGCCATTCAACTTACCCCTAATGATGCTTCTTTATGGCTCTTAAGCGCCCAAACTCTTATCCGTGCTGGTGCCAGAAGTCATGCTGCCGGCTCATTATCTCATTGCTTATCGATTTTACCCGAGTCTCTCAGTCAATTTTCCACTACAGATATAGAAACCGCCCGTGCGGCTCATGCTGAGTTGGCGGCTATTGCTACCGCTGATGGAAATATCGAGCTTTCTATAGCGGAGTTGACAGCTACATTATCATTACCCCCACCTCCTTTGTCTCGAATTGATGAATATATTGCCTTATGGTGTGCATTGGCTACCGTGAAAGAACGAGCCAATGATATTCCCGGTGCCATCGAGGCTTGTAAAAGTGCAGCCATTGCGGTTGGTAATTCTCCTAGAATTCTTATGACTCATGCTTATTTGTTATTGTTGAATAATGATCAGACTAATGCAGAAAAAGCAATCGAATTATTAAGTAAAATCATTGATTTGGAAAAGGAAAAAGACTCAGAACATCCCGACACCGATGGTGACTTCTTACCATGGTATCTTATGGGTAAGGCTTACTCATTGGTTGATCACCCTAGATTAGCATATGACTCATATCAAGTGGCATTGAGAAGAGCTTCAAATTCTCCTATAACTTGGTTGGCAGTAGGGAAATTATACTTACAATTAAAACAATTATCAGATGCATTGGCAGCTTATTCACAAGCTTTACGATTACAAATAGATGAAGGTTCACCTGGCACAGCCACCGCTTGGGACGGGTTGAGTTGTGTTTATGAACGTTGTGATGATCAATTAATGGATGCTTCTGATGCTTCTGCAAGATCAGCAGCTTGTTTTAAAGCAGTTGGTGATATTAAAAATGCCACTTATTTTGAAGAAAGAGCAGAAACTTTAGTGAAAGCTTCAAGAAAAGAAGGTCCAGTTCCACCTTTGAGAGATCCTCCTGATGTTCCTAGTTTTTTATTGAGAGATCTTGTAGCATTATTACCTTCAGAAAGAATTGCTTTCATTCAAGGTCCCGTTCAACCAAATTCATTACCTCAACAAACCCTGCAACCTCCATCACAACCTAGTCAAAATCCTCCTCAAACTTCAGCTCAAGTTCAAAGACAATCCGCACAACATACACCTACTACACAACATCAACAAAGTCCAGCAATTCCTATCTTACCCCAACATACACCTCAACAACCTTCAGCTCAGCATTATCCTCAACAACATACCCCACAACAGCACGTCTATCCAATTCCTCAAGGATTTAAACAAGAACATAAATCACCAAGACAACAACCCATCCCTCCTCAATTACCACATCCTTCTCAACAAGGATGGTCTCCCAACCAACAACCACAATATTTTTATCAACCGGGCCATCCACCTCCCGGTCAACTTCCTCCACAACATCATCAGGGACCACCAGAGGTGCAGGGTGCCTCGCATCGTTCTCCCTTGAATCATCCTCAAATGATAGCCAATGGAAGTCATTATCCTGTTGGACCACCAGGACCTCCACCACCGGGGTATGCTTACGGACAATACGTTCCCATGCAAGGAGGAGTGGTTACTCACATGCAACAACCATATGCTCCAGCCATTAACAACTGGAGAAGGTAGACTACGACACAAATTTACTAGTGTCAATTCCTGTACCATTACTGATCAACAGATTCTTTTAATCGGTGTATCTACAACCTAACCCGATAATCTTTGATCAACGAGATAGCTTTTACCGTATTCCTTACATAGGCTTGATAAAATCATCATTAAACATTGTAGTCCTTAACCAGCAATCGAAATTGGTAATTCAACCTGAAGCTGTTATGTTCTAACTGTATTAATAATCACTAAAACAGCTAATGACGTGGGTTAATAACGTCTTAAAATAACTATTTTTGGATTAACGACGTTGGGTTACGACATCCACATCAATTTAAGCATTAAAGTTTTGAATCCATTTACACATAAAATACTTGATGCCTCAATACGCCTGATAGCAGATACACCAATGGTGTAATGCCGTGACCAATTTCACCATAGCTTCATAATTCAAGTATGGTGATACTCTCCAACCATGAATTACGACAAAGCGACAAAGCTTATTATAATTTCAATGTGGCTTAATCCAGCTAATGATGTCGTTGAAGTTACCCACCCGAAAATTTCCTCCTAGTTCAATAGAAAGATCGTGCAATATTGGTATTATTGATCCAGATTCTATCGCCACCGCCCATTCAGTTTCAATCATTGCTAATAAATCAGTGCCACTATCACCGATATAGAGCACATCAGAATTTTTAGATTGTATATTTTTTACCACTTCAAGTTTATCCAAAGCCGTTCTCACCTCATGTTTCTTAGACCAAACTCCTGTAGTCACTTCTTGACCATTTACCACCTCATACTCAAATTCGTTAACTAGAATTGATAGAAGGTCCGACTCTTCAAATCCTATTTGATGAAGACATTCGGAAATGATGGTCTTGGTCCAATTCACACTAAGAATCACCACTGGGATCTTTCTCTCTTTACAAAGAGTCAAAAACTCCTTCACACCTGGCCGTATTTGCACCTTTGAAGCTTGCGCTTTAAATTGAGCTTTAGTTAGACCCTGAAAGAGCCCTAACCGCTCTATTTCACCAATGGACGCCATCTCTACCCGCTTCATTCCCAGCTGATAAACCAACTCCTTTTCCAATGTATCCCGTTTGCCATGAACCTTTTCGAATTGGTTCTGGTGTTGCTTATACGCATCAAGATAAGTAGCGGTGAAATGGGAGAATGGGGGCTGGAACAGCTTAGCCTGGTACGCAGTGTCGGCAACAAGCTGAATGGTATCGGAGACAGTTATGGTTTCATCCCAATCAGTCACTACTAGTCTTGGTCTGAAAGACCTGGTGATATTACGTGATATGCTCATGGTCCTTTTCATATTCATTAAGATTTCCAACCATGAAGTTCACGAAATGCCATGGATGAAGATAATTTGAAATCACAATTCCAAAGATCACGAAACAAAATGGACTCAATTGATTTGCTTCATTTAATTTATTTTCAAATAACGGGAGTAGACCACCAGACAGTGACTTCTATATTCTACTCGATCTATATCAATTCATAAAAGAGCGACTTCTCTAAATATGTTTATTTCAATCATACAAGGCTGATATTATGGACCACTCAATAAGATGATTATAGAAACCATTTCTGGAAACTGGCTGACTTCGAAAAGGTGAAACAAGACTTTTAGAGGGTATTTTCCTCAAAAGAATATGGTGAACTTTCACCACCTTGTCCTCAATCCTTATGATTCAAATTCTAATCGAAATCTTGCCTGTCTCTTCTTACTGGTGATTCCAACTTCTACACACTACTTTGACCCAGTGGACTGCAGACAGCCACGCTACACCCACATTTCATCCCTGAACCCTTAATTTAATCCTCCTAACTTCATCTGTCGTTACTTCTTCGTCATGTCAGATAAACCTCAATTCGGCGAACTAGGAAAAGTTCTCTCCGACAAGCTCGGTAGCAATCCCTCTCAAAAGGACATTCAGGACACCATCAAGCATGGATACGCCAAGTTGGAAACGTTATCGGGAAGTGAAAGAGAGGAGTTGGCCAAAAATTTGGGCAAGCTTGAAAATTTTGGCAAGCTCGAAAACAAGAAATAGTTAATATATGACTGGTAAATGCTTACTGCTATTATCTGATGTAGCAAAGTTTAAATCGGAAACTCAAAAATTAATAAAACTTCAGTATGGGCCAAACCCCCCAAAAGATAGCAACGGAAATTAACTAATGAACCAAAGTACTAAGTTATATGTCCAAAAATTGTGACATTCTTCTTCAATTCACTGGTGTGAATATTCTTCTTGAATTGTTCCTCGTAGTTGAATTTTCTTGCTCTTAATTTTTACTTTGCTCCTCTTAATTCTTACTTTCTTCCTCTGAATTTTAATTAAATTCCAATCGATTCTGTGATTCTAGTTTTGCCCTCTTTCACTGATCAGAATATACAATTGTAGCCAGCTGTCATTCGCTCCCCACATGACCTTCCTATTCTGGAGAAGCCTTCACATGTAAACCGCAATCAAGGGTCACGAGACCCTATAACTTGATTCTATCCTGACTCCAATTGCCACCATGTCCGATAATTCCAAGCCTAACCAACCCCAAGATGCTCCTCTGGTCGAAGAACAACAGTCCTTAATGACGTTGGCCCGTCTGATTCTCAACCCCGAAGGAAAAGACCCCAGAATCGACGAGTACATCACCAGTTGTTTCTCGTATATACTGGGAGCGTTGTATAAGATGACGACGTCTTCCGATAGGGAAGCCACGGCCAAGGAGATTGCCAATGACTTGAACAGCAAGTTCGAGAACTGGGTGGCAGCTAGAGAAAAGAAAGAGAAGGAAGAGGCTGAAACAAGCGAAAAGTCCGAAACCAAGGTATCCGAGCCTGAAGTATCAAAGGACCTGCCAAAGGTTGAAGAGGTGGATTAGGATTTCCGATATTAGGGCCGAATGTGAAGTCCTCAAAACAAGCATTCGAGTTTTATCATTATTTCCAAAAGATAAATATATCGTTATCAAAATACAGCTATCCCTTCAACACGAATTGACATCATTAACCTCGTAGAAACCTTGTAGCCCTTGGAGTGAAAATTACCATTACCTGGTAGCTCCAGTAATTCACCTCTGTTTTTTTTCTAAACCATGTCTTTATCAATATTATTTGGAATTCAGAAGGACCAGTATAGTTCAGACTTTCAGTTCACCACTTAGGCACTTTATCGAAAATCTTGACTGTATGGATGAGTTGGGATATTCAATGCTGGTTTCCTTTCACTTCTGAATCATTTGCAGCCACTGGGCTAAGGCTATTCTAATTCATCAAATTGCAATCTCCATCAATTTCTATCAACTTCATATACTTCCACTTATCGATCTTATCTATCTTGTCTGTCTTGTGATTTAGCTCATTGGCCAATGTTGAAAAGTCCAAGAATGCCACTCTAAGCCACTACTCATACTTATCATAACCATCACTATTTGCAACCTCCAATCAGTTGGTATACCTCGCTCGCCATTTGTGGCTGCTGTTCGCACTACACAAGAATAGTTATCAGTTTGTGCTTATCGTTTTGGTACACAATTGACCTCCATTCGACTCCGCCGCTCTCGTTCACAGTCCCTTAATCAATGAGACTCTCTTTCCTTAGCGTTCTAGCCACTAGCGTTCTAGCCACAAGCGCTCTCGCAACCTCCAACCAAGTGGTCTTTGGTGACTCCCTACTGGTCCAGCCCCACCACCTCGAGGACTACACAGTGGGCAACTTCTCCCTCCTATCCTTCCACAAACAACTCATTGACATCGACTCCACCTCGTTCCACGAGTCCAAAGGGTCGCAATTCCTCAAAACATTTCTCGAGTCGTTTGGCTTAACCGTAGAACTTCAGTTTATTGATGATGAATACGAAGAGAGATACAATATCTACGCCTATTTGGGGAAAACAAGAGACACCAAAGTGGTCCTCACATCCCACTTCGATACCGTTCCCCCATACATCCCCTACAGCGTGGATGGTACTCAAATTCATGGTAGAGGATCATCTGATGCCAAGGGTTCAGTAGCTTCACAAGTAGCTGCCTTTTTGACCTTGGTAGACTCTGGTGCTCTTAGCGAGGGTGATGTCTCTTTATTGTACGTTGTAGGAGAAGAAGTTAGTGGGGTAGGAATGACTCGGGTCGGGGAATTGGGTGTCAAATGGGACATTGGAATCTTTGGTGAACCCACAGAATTGAAGCTTGGAGTAGGTCACAAAGGATTTTACCTGTTCAACCTTACTGCTCATGGTAAAGCTGCTCATAGTGGGTACCCTCAATTGGGAGTCTCGGCTACTGAAATCTTGATTCCGGTGTTGAACGACTTGTTACAGGTTCAATGGCCCGAATCTGAGTTGTTGGGGCCCTCCACTTTGAACATTGGAGAATTTGGGGGTGGTGTGGCTCTCAACGTGGTTCCAGCTTCCGCTCATGCCAGAGGATTTGTCAGGGTTGCCGCTGATGTAGATGAAATCGATCGTTTGGTCCATGAAATCGTCGATCCCGTTCAAAATTTGACATTAAACGTGTTGGGG
Source organism: Suhomyces atakaporum (assembly GCA_030561405.1). NCBI lineage: Eukaryota > Fungi > Ascomycota > Pichiomycetes > Serinales > Debaryomycetaceae > Suhomyces > Suhomyces atakaporum. The sequence continues at coordinate 17,205 of JAKTXH010000012.1, forward strand.
AAGGGTCCAGAAGTCCATCTTGATTACGATGTTCCTGGGTTTGATCTGATTGTTTTGGCTTATGCTACAGATATCCCACACGTTCCAATTCCTCTTCAAAAGCGTTATTTATATGGACCTGGCTCCATCTTGGTAGCACATGGTGACAACGAATACGTGGAAAACTCCGACTTAATTGAAGCAGTCGAGGGATACCAGAAGTTGATCCGTTACGCCTTGGATATTTAAGAGTTCTAAGTAAAAGCATCGACCTAAGAACTTCCTTAACTCTTCCTATTCCTTAGGTACAACTTCACTACAAGAAAATAAATAACCGGACTTGGTAGTCTTTGATAATGTGTACAATCTCTATATCCATTACCCGTGAATTCAGGGTAGCGGACTCAAACCATGTATCATCCATCTAGCCGATGTTGATAGCAGTTGGCCATAGAAGGGCCAACCGCACCAGCAAGCTGGAACATCTGCATTTTTTATGATTGAAGATTGTACAGAGTGAAAAACTTTTCTTATATAGTGAGGAGGGGCAGACCTGTCCTGCATGTAACCCCAGGGCTATACAGGCAAATCGATGCCATCTCACACTTAACCACTTCAATGTCTTCCCACGTACCAGCCTGGAAGAGAATTGGGTTAAAGGTCAAGGAGGAGTTGGAAAATGATCCGCTCGTGATCTCCAGCCATCTTGAAACCGCAAATGTTACCAACAAAGACTTGAAGAAGATCAACAAGCAAAAGAGAAAATTGCAAGAAAGTAATAAGGACAAGAAGGAACCAAAAAGAATCAAATTACCTAAAAACGAGAGAGCACCCCCACCGGAGAAAGATCAGCTTGCGTACTTAAAGCAATACCACAACGATAGGGACAACTGGAAGTTCAGTAAGCAGAAACAGAACTGGATCTTGAAAAACATCAGAACCGTGCCCGAAGAGTATGTGGATGCTTTGAAGTCATACTTAGAGGGATTACAAGGAGGATCCCGTGGCCGTGTGGTAGAAGAGCTTAAACAGGTGATTGAAAAGTGGAACGTCTTGGCCCAGGAGGTCGAAGAGAAGCTCGAGAGGGAGTTGAGCGAGAAGAAAGATCAAAGTGAATCGAAGGAAAAAGAAGAAAAGAAGGACAAGGAAGAAAAGAAGGACGAGGTTGACGTGGACTATGCCGAAAGGTGTAGGGACTTGCTTGAGGTTTTGACGGGGGAGGTTTTCGCACTTAAGGGACTTGAAGATGAGGAAGTAAAGGAAAAGGAGGAAGTCAAAGACGAAGCCAAGGAAGTAACCAAGGAGGAAGTGAAGGATGAAGCTATTAAGGATGAAAAGAAAAAGAGTCAAAAAAAGAAGGATGAAAAAAAGAAGAAAGAACAAAACGATACAAGCAAAAGCGAAGAAAAGTCCGAAGTCGAAACTGTTGAAGGCAAAAAAAATAAGAAAGATAAGAAACAGAAAAAATCAAAGAAAGAGAAATCCAATCTCATTTTAGAAGAGGTTGACGTTTCTCACCTCGATAAGTCCAAGAAAGCATAGCCTCAGCATTATGTATATTAGCATCATACTTAGCAATAATTAGACAGTAAATTAATTAAATGGGGAGCTTTTTCAGCTTTCACAATAGTACAAAAATTGGTATCACTTAAGAGTAGGCTCGGTTGCAGGTACCACGGGTTCATCTGCAGTGACAGGAGCTGCAGGAACAGGTTCAGGTACCGAATCTTCTGATGGCTTAGTTTCCACTTCCTTGACTTCAGAATCTTCTGACACCAAAACAGGTTCTTGCGCATCCTTATGGATGGGCACATTAGCTGCAAAAATACCACCTGTGAGGGTGTGACTTTCTAACGAACTGAACAATGAGTTCCAGCCCACACTGTTTCCCAAAGGAATCAAAGTAAAAATCACAAATAAAGCAAGCGAGGCTCCGAACAACAACCAGTTGAACAAAGCAAAGGCAATGATGGCCTTTCCAAGCTTACACCATCTGATTTCACCATCAACCCAACGTGAAGAACACGATAACCGGCCAAAGTCATTGGCGTTGTCAGCAAAAGTAGCGAGCCAAAGCACAAAGAATAAGATTTCACCTACGAAAATGGCGGTGAATGGGATACGTCTCAACACAACAGGAATAAGAAGTGGTACCACGAATATCAACGTCAATACCGCCACTGCCACCCCCAAGTTGAAGGCGTCGAGACTGAAATGAATATCACTGAGTCCACCAGCAGCAAGGCCAAGGGTGAGGATGGCGAAAAGCAACTGAAGAGCTCTGATAGCGGTTCCAATAAAGAGGTGACTAGAGTACTTAATACTAGGCATTTGGGGGGTATTTGCAGTATCTAGGGACCCAGTTATCCTTTTTATAGGGTAATTGCAAAAAGGGTGCGGCTGGAAGGGGTTGCGAGCCCAGGCGCACCAGCGATAACTGTAAACAACGGGCCGAATTAAGCCCCGATTTCGGGAAAGATACCGCAAAAGTCGGACTAGGTTTGCCCTTATCAATCATTCGTATCATACCTTGCTTTATTTATTGGTTAGCGATGTGGTCCTCAGTAGTTTCCCTCAGGGTTTGGTAATAGTGTTTCGTATCTAAAGTAACAATCGTATTTTCTTGGCAGCCGCATGCAGGAGATCATTCGCGTGGCTTTTTACGAATTGGGAATTACGAACTAACAATCGTCACGATGTAGAGCATGAGATGAATGATCATATAATTTTATTGGTGATAGTGAAACGACAAGGAGCGATGAGATAACCTACTAAATTCAGGTAAGAGTCGATATCTTCTCAGTAACACCTCCTCAACTTATTGTGAGTAGGAGTAATGAAATGTGGGCCACTGACTAATCATATGGTTAAGATATTCTACTCTCCACAAGCAGACACTTGCCTCAAAAATAGTCGCCCTAGTAATCAAAGGTACCGAAATCTAATGCACGGCATGCAGATAACAGTACTAACAGAATTTCATTGAGTTGACTACATCATCATATTACACAATTCAGTTACGAAAGTATGGATTAGTGAGCATTACTGGTTCTGTTAATTGAGACGAGTGGGTGTTTAGCACAAGATTCCAGTAATAACGGCAACTACAAAAAAGTTAACCATTGGAAAAAGTTCAAGTATATACGAACGTAATCTCATGTACTAGTCACTCATTCTTAATGGAGTGCCTTAACACGCACAGCCTATTGCGTTGATGAATTATCTTAATGCATGAGTCACAGCACAAGATATGCAGCCTGACCCACTTCGGCTAGACTTTATCAACATAATTGTATCTATTAGATCTTGCGTGTAAATTTCTTTAAAACCAATTTCAGTTGGCACACAAGCCCTTGCGTCCACCCTTGATTTCAGATTTGAGTTGGCAGTATTACTTAAATTGAATAGAAAATCACCTAAAACTAAACAAACTGACTATTTCGCCGTGCTTTTACTCGGAGTCGTCACCACATTTCATGCGTAATCCGAGACCCCAGATGCATGTCAAAACCTCAATAAATAAAATTTTCAGCTATCGACGATTCAGACTTTGACAAAACATGACACTAAGACAAGAACTAAAATCCAGAAATCAGGTTTTCGACTACTGCTATTATTAACTCATTACCAATACTTCCGCCGAAGCTGCAAAAAGTTTTCTTTCATGGCATTGTTCGGTTTTAAACCAATCTTACCGATCTTGTGAGCTCACTAAATTCCCAGTAGCTTCCCATTGGATCTTTCTCTGTCCAAATGTTCGGTCCTTTAGTTGACTAGAAGTGTTTTCAATAAGTTTTCAGTCCTTTAGTTGACTAAAAGTGTTTTCAATAGTTTTCAGTCCTTTTCAATTGTATTGGTATTTTGATCGGTCGCAGCCTTGAACGGATCAGTAATTAAGTGCCAACAATTCCAAATTCCGTGTAGACGAACTTCTTGCTTGAATCCCGGTTGAAACGGCCAACGTTGGTAGCAGTTAAGAAAGAGTCAGTTAAGGCTTCAATCGCCATTGATCACAAAGCGTCAACATTAACGTCCCTTACAGATCATTCAATCTCAAAAAAGTGTAGACAAAATTATTCAATGTTTCAAAATACTTCTTTAAAATATTTCAAACTCATCAAATAATTTTCGAATTACCAAGAAGTGAATTTTTATCACTCAGGTACATTACAAGAGTAACTTCGTCATTCAAAAACACCTTGAAAAATTAATCCATCACTATTCATTTCCAGAGAACAATCTCAGATTATCGATACCACTCTTCAGTTAATCCTCCATTCCCCTGGACCTGATTCATAGAGACAACAACCAACACCAACGAATTTCACTTGTAAAAGAATCCCTTCAATAACAACCTTACAACTCTCTTCCCTCTTACCACTTCTTTCAACATGTAGATTACCACTGATCCCCTACTCCACTAATTCTCACACACTGTCTCCATTCCTCACGCTCTCTCACAAACCAATACTAATCTCGCGCTTACCTCACCATATTCTTCTACCAATGCAAGATATCAACCTAAAGATCCTTATCGATAGGGCCTTGGATGTAGACCCCGACCTTCGGTTCATGGCCTTGGATGACTACCGCAAGTTCCTTGAATCGTCTAAACCTCAGACCGGTTATAACTCAATTGAGGGTTTTATCCCCACTCTTTTCCGATTACTTCAAGACAGAAACTCAGATGTTCAGAGCCAAGCCATCAAATCATTTGCCCCTACCATCAACTACTTGAGTAATGATGCCACCTTGAAGGTAATTGATCAGTTGTATGCTTTGGTGTTACAAGAAAATGAAAAATTGAAGGATAAGAGTCAATTCAAAAGCTTCACCACGTCCATCCCCAATATGGCGTTGAGATCGATCTTTGATACTTCTCATGAAGACAAAAAGGAATCTCGGTTCGATTCTAAACTTGCCAGGGCCATTATCCATAATTTGGTGCCTCAATTGATTAAAAACGACATCACCTATGACTCCATTGAAATCCTCATTGATTTGATCAAGTCATTGGGCCATGTTCTCACCAACGATGAGCTCTATAATCTCTCATTGTTTCTTATCGAAATCTCCTTCAAAGAAGCAGGTATTATAAGTAAAAGATCCATTCATGGTTTTGGATTGTTGTTCCAATATATCAACAGCGAGAAAACCCTTAACAACTCCATCAGATCCATCCACAACCACGACATCAAACAGGGAAGCCGTGACACGATTGTCATTAAGAGTCAATTGTATTCCATTATTTTGGATACTTCATTATTAATCGAACCACAATTGTTGAGTGAAATTTTCAGAGAGATATCCACAAATTTAAAATTATCCCAATCAATCAACCATGATGAAGACCTTGATTATGATAAATTATTAGAAGATAACTTGATTCGTGAAGACTCACTTTCGGTGTTAAATAATTTGATTAAATCCTCGAATGACATTACCCAATTTCAACTTGAGATCTTCAACATCATCGAGCACTTTATCGTATATGATCCATTAAATACTCAAGATGATGATGAGGAAATGTTTGATTTGGATGATGATGAAGAAATTGAATTTAGTGATGACGAAAATGATGCTAATGGTGACGATGATGACGATGGTTCATGGAAATTGAGAATGAGAGCTTCAATTTTGGTTAGGTCATATCTAAACAAATTCCCCCAACTGATAAATTCCATATACACCACCATATTCAATCTGATTCCTATCGATGATAAAAATGAATTGGTCTCGAATGAAGCTATCAAAGCTACTATTCACATTATTGATCGTACCCAATCCAGACAAATAACAATTTTCGAAAGCTTAGAAAGGAAAATTGTCGACAAACTCTTAGTAAACTCGAAACAAAAACAAATCCCTCGAGTGTTGAAACTTATTGAAAGCTTGAATAGGTTTGATGAAAAATCGTTAATTTCTAGCACTTTTGATAAGTTTACGCAGTTAGATTTTGTCACTGATGGATCTATTCATTGTTTGAATTTCTACAGAAATGTTTTGGAAGTATCCACGAAAGAAAACTCTTTAGAAAAACTGATTATTGACTATATTACCAATGACATAATCAAATCGCTTAAGAACAAGTCATTTAGTGTCATAATCGAAAGTATAAAAGTCTCCAACATTTTATTCAAAAATGAAAATCACTCTAAAATTGAAACTGAAAGTACGAATAAAATCGTACAATCGTTGATTTCAATTATTGATAATAACAAGGTCTATTCTAGCGACTTGGTGCAATTGTCAATTCAAAGCTTAGGTGAAATATTACTTGTTCATCTTTACAAGGATTACTCAAAACTATTCGAAACGTTTCACAAATGTATAGTTGGAGAAACTACAACAAGGGCTACTCTTGAAACTCTTCTTCAACTTGGTATTGCGAAGCATGAGATTTATGAGTCTACTCGCTTCCAAGAAATTGTTTTGAGTAGAGTTAATACTCTTGTTTTGAGTCGTGATGAAACACTTCATGGTTTAGCAATGGCTTTGATTAGCTTAATAGTAACCCAATATGATATTGACCAAGAATTCAGTCAAGAATTGTTGACCAATTTGAGTTCTTTGTTAAATGTATCGGATTCTACTTCTTTCAATGATTCATACAATGTCTTTGAAATCTTGAGTGTGCTCTATGAACGGGCTCCATTCACTCAAGATTTGTCCAACCAAATCATTGCCTCCATTATTAAACTCGTCAATGAAGAAAAAATCGATCAAAACAACATCTGGTTCTATTCATTAATTTCCAAGTTATCATATAATAATTTGGCTATTTTCGATAAATTCAAACAACAACTTGACTTCAGTCAACAAGTCAGCTCCAAGATATTGGCTATTGTAAGTGTGGAAAATAATTTGAATGAGCAAACACTTGCATATGAAGAGTCTTTACTTCAAGTAATAGCAGATAAATCCTTCAAATCGAGAAAGCAATCAGAATTAGTGTTTGTTATTCAATATTTGGGGAATGTGGGAGAGACTCGTTCTTTGGAAAAAGTTAAATTCACTGATTTGCTTCAAATCATCAATGAACCTAATGAAGATCTTGAGCCTTTGAAAAATGAAGACACCAAATCCAATAATGAGGACATCCTTAAAGTAACCACAGCAATTGCTATTGGAAGATTGGTCAAGCATGATGTCAATAATCAATTTGATACCTTATTGGAGCTTTATAAACAACCTGGCTTTGAGAGATCCAGAACATATCTAGTTCAATCAATTAAAGTCTTTTTGAACGAACTTAGTCCAAGTCAATTGGATAAGTTATGGAACGAAGTTTGGCTGGTTCTTAGAACAATTCAATTTGATCATTCATTATGTGGTGAACTTAGAAACTCAGGAGACTTACTAAGTGAAATATCGTTGAAAGATAAGAGTTATGCTGACAAACTAATCACTAATTCACAAGAGGATTTAACTAGTGAACAAGCCACTTCGGATCCCAACTCAATTACATCGATTTATACCATTGTTGTGATTTTCAAAAAGCTTCTTAATAAATTCAAGACTTCTGAAGCTAACGAATCTATTTTGAATTCACTCATTACTCTTTCAGTTAAGTGGTTATCTATCCATAATATCGATACAAAACAATTGATTATAGGAATTTTGTTGACCGGTTTGCATAGTCAACCTGACTTGATACTTAAAAACCTCAAAGATTTGATATTGCCTGGAGTTTTTAACCAGTTAGATTCCCAACCCGAATTCAAAAAAGTTATTCCAATGGGACCTTACAAATTCGTTATTGATGAAGGATTAGAAATCAGAAAATTGTGCTATGAATTCCTTTATACCTTGATTTCATTGGATTCAAATGACCTTGAAAGTATCTCGATCAACTTGTCAGCGATTTTGGTCAATGTTGTTAACAAAGGTTTGGTTGATGAGCAAAATGATATTATTGTATTAGCAAGTTTAAACTTGATAAACTTTGTTAGTAACCATGAGAAAGTTTTCCGAAATCAACTAGTTGCAAATGATGGAGAATTATCACAACAAATTATTAACCATGTTCAAATCCAACTTGGTAAAAAATTGTCACCTAAAGCATCAAGTCAAGATGTGGAAAGTTATGAAGAAAAAATTAAATCAATTGTGAAGTTAAGCAAACAAATTTATCAAGTTTTCCATTCCATTGATAAAGTGGGTGATGTTAAATTGCAAATGAGCTGGAACGAATTGATTTTAAACATCAAGGGAAATTTCCCAAATTTTTATAATTCTTCGGAGTAGTATAGATTCGCTAATAAACAAGAATTGCTTTCATGGGAAACATCAGATTATATTCCCAGTGTAATAGTCAAATGCAGGATCGCGTGGAACATAATCACAAACCAAGCTCTAAGCGCCTAACACCATTACCATTTCTATGCAACTTTTCAAAGTTCTTCAAACCGTACTTTCGGTCACCACTTTCAGTGACTTCCCACAACATTCTGTTAAGCTTATTTCCGAGGAGCCAAGCGCAATTTCTACCCAATCTACCCAATCTTTCCGTCCCGTAGTCATATGGCATGGATTAGGAGATCAATATAATTCTTCAGGAATACTCCAAGCAGCTGAGTTATTCGATAGTTTTTATCCGGGGATTTTTGTTCATTCAGTGTATCTTGACTTAGACCCTGACAAAGATCAACATAAGTCAATTTTTGGAGATGCCAATGTTGAGTTAGAACAAGTGTGTGATCAATTATCCATAATACCGGAATTAAAAGGAGGATTTGATTTAATAGGGTTTTCTCAGGGGGGGTTATTTCTGAGAGCTTTAATTGAAAGATGTTCTGGTGTCAATGTTAACAATCTAATTACATTTGGGTCACCTCATTTAGGAGTTCTGGAACTTCCATTATGCGAGAACCCGGGTGATTGGATTTGTCGTAGAAGAAATCAGATCTTAAAGAAACAAGTATGGAATGATAGTGTACAAAAAAAAATTGTACCAGCACAATATTTCCGTGATCCGGTGGAATATAATCAATACTTACTTCATTCCAATTTCCTTGCATCAGTGAATAACGAAAAGCCACTCAGTTTCAATTCTTCCTATAAACAAAATTTCCGTAACATTAATAATTTGGTGTTGATTCAATTTACTAAAGATACCACACTTGTTCCGAAGGAATCGGCTTGGTTTATTGATTATGATGCATTTGGATCACCTATCCCCTTTGAAGAATCCAGAATATATAGCCAAGACTTGATTGGCTTGAAAGAGTTACACCAAGCCAACAAGATCAAATTTATTTCTCTCGAAACCGACCATATGGTAATATCGCAAGCTATTTTACGTGAAATTGCTGCCAATTACCTTGGAGTTTGAAATGCTATTTCTCTTGCACCAGATCTAATGATGTGTTGATCGTTCCCAGGGTGACATTGATTGTATCCATCGAACTATCAAAAGTGTCTTCGTCATCTTCTGCTACCTCGACCGGCTTTGAAAGTAGCTTATTGCATTTGCTTTTTTTTCCTTTTCTGATTGTTATTGATTTCATTCTTAAACAACATGTATGTGCACATATAGTCTTATCAACACAGCTATGAAGGCATGGAAACGATACGTTATGAAATCGATTCTTGGCATCTGAATCGCCTGACTCATTATTGTAGATATCTGGTCCATCACATTGATTATTTCTATTTTCCATTTTGACATTTCTCATGTCAAAGTCAAAATTAGTTGGTGAAGAGTTTGATATGAATGAATTGTTCTCAAATAGGTCCCTGGGGCCTCTGGTGGTAGTCTTTAGACACAATTCGATCTTGAAGCTCATCACTTTTGCAGCAAACGCGTTAACACGGCCGAATAATGCAAGTGATAAAATTTACATACATCGAGCATATTGACGGGAAAACTAACAGTCCTTTTCAAATTTGAAGAGAACATTACAAGAGAATAATTCTACCATGTTTTATGAATTACTTCTTCCCATTTTAAAATAGTGATCTTGTGTCACATACATCACGTGTGACCATCAGTAACTCATCCACTAAACTCTTCTCTACCACATGTCAGATTCTACTGATAGAAGGGCCCGGTTGGCTGCATTGAGAAAGAACCGATTCAAAGAACGAACCAGCGAATCCAATGAGCCCAAAGCCGTCAGCTCCAACATTGAGAAGGATGTACAGCCGGAAGTTCAACAGGTTGAACTGGCACCTACAATTCAATTAGAGGGAGAAACGGTAGAGGTGCTTTCGATGAACATCCAGAATGAGATATTGAGAGAAGCCCGTGAGAAGGCGAATGATTTGAGTTTTAGCATTCACAAGGAGAAGAAGGAGTCGTATACCAAAGATCTTGAGGACTCTATCCAGGACTTGACCAAAAAGGCCGATCGTAGAACGGAAAGGGCCATTTATAATATCATCAAAGAAAAGTATGAGAGGGTTTAAGGGTTCCAAGCAGAGTGGCTCTCAGATGGTGTTTGCGTAGTTAAAACCAAGTGTATTATACAAGGATTAATAATTAATTGATATTTATGGGATATTCCCTTGTAACCAATTATTACAATAAATTGCAATATTTTATCATATTGGAAAAATCGATAATTTTAGCAGGGTAACTCAAAACTATAGTAATGGTAGACAATATTGAAGCTAGTATCAACCAGAGTAACTAGCAATAATTATCTAATATACTAGCACTAGTCTCAGGGGTACAGCTTCTTCCTCAATTATTGGAACATGCACTAAATTGTTTTACGGATCCACAACATGCTTTCACCAATACTCAACTAAGTATCAGCTACTCCTTGACCAGATCTAAGATAAAAAATCAACACACAATAAAACTATGTTATTATCACACAATTGTCATGTTTCTGAATACAAAATTATCACTTTGTAAGTCATATATATAAATTTTTTTGCCAGCTCATACCAGAAGCAAGACCATAAACATCTTGGAGAGTCAATCTATACCATCTCTCCGTTATCTCTACATCTCCAAATTAATTAAATTCATTATTGAGTTCCTTTACTACCCTTTCAAGCCGGTCGTGCGTCGCCCATTTCTCCGCCAATCAGATCTGTTTCCACTTCGGCTCGCAAAATTTCTGAAGTTTTCACCACGATCAGGTTTATCCAACATGTCCATGATTAACAGAATTGCATTCAAGGCCGTCCGTCCTGCCGTCGGTATGGCCATGCGTCCAGCTCCGTATGTATCAACCTTCAAAGTGTCAAGTCCTACTCAGTTCGTTTCCAAATACCGTCATATCCGTCATCACCATATCGTCTCCTACTCCTAAACAATTCCTATGACAAGCACTCAATTAGCGTTAAGATCCTTCAAAGTCCCTACCCGAATAATTCCCTATATGTTTTGGCCCTGTAGGACCAATTTAGGATCTCTGGGGGCCCAATAATCATCATCTACCATCCGCGACTTTACTTTTCACTGGCATAACCCAGCACATACTAACATCTAGAATCGGTCTTCGTTACCTCTCCACTCCAGTTGAACCAAAGGAAAAGGCCAACTCTATCATTGAAGCTTTACCAGGTAACAACTTGATCTCCAAGACCGGTATTTTAGCCACCAGTGCTGCTGCCGCTATCTACGGTATCTCCAATGAATTGCTCATTATTCATGATGAAACCATCTTGGTTGTGACCTTTGCCACCTTCTCTGCTTTGGTTGCCAAGTTTGTTGCTCCATTGTACACCGAATGGGCTGATGGTGAAATTAAGAAGGTCAACGACTTGTTGAACGAATCCAGAACCAAGCACGTCACCGCCGTCAAGGACAGAATCGACTCCGTCTCCCAATTGAAGGACGTTGTTGCCACCACCAAGCAATTGTTTGCCATCTCCAAGGAAACCGCTCAATTAGAAGCTGAATCCTTCGCTTTGAAGCAAAAGATTGCTGTTGCCTCTGAAGCCAAGGCTACCTTGGACTCTTGGGTCAGATTCGAACAAGCACAAAGACAATTGGAACAAGAACAATTAGTCAAGTCCGTGTTGGAAAAGGTTAACAAGGAAATTGAAACTCCAAAGTTCCAAGAAAAGGTTTTGGCTGAAGCCGTCGCTGAAGTCGAAAAGTTGTTCGCCAAGAACTAAGTAAGATCCAGAAATACATGATCACAGAATAGATTAATTGTAGACAATCTGAAGCAATTTATAATTCATTTGTAGAGTTCTGTATTTGTAAATGTAATGCATCGGTACTACAATAGTTACAGTCTATTACGGAACAAATGTTATTTGAATTATCATAGTTTTGTATCTATTACATTGATACATTTACAGTGTACAGTTTTATAGTACAGGACAAGGATATTAAATATACAATATTATACAATTTAAAGGGTCCTCCTAGTAGGTTTCCATACATGCAAAGAATTATCATCTCCAACACTCCCCAACAACCAATCATCATGAAAAGACCAATCAAAGTCATTAACTCCCAACATATGTCCCGCATGAACAAACACCAAGCCATCATCTTCATTAATTTTGTTAACATCAAATATTTGCACGGTAGTATCACTGGAACTGGAAGCAATAATATTGCTTATTCTAGGATGCCATTTGACCCGGGTGATCAGATCTTTATGCTTATTTATAGTACAGTAAGGACTCTCTTTAAATCGCAAGTCCCAGATAGCCACCACTCCAGAACTATCACCTGTTCCAAAACAAGTTGGATTTTGTTTATTAATTGAAATTCCATTGACTCCACCTTGTGATACTTTAAATTGTATAGATGGTACGTTCTGTGTCCTTGTGTCGTAAATTTTAGCAGCTCCTGACTCATCCGCCACTGCAAATAATGAGTCGTGGTTTGGGAACCATTCTATATCATTCAACCCCGAACCATTCAGGTGATGAATATCTTGAGTTAAAGTATCTGAAGTCAGTGAAAATTTTTTAAGGTCAAATATGTTAATATCTCCATTCATATTACCTGATACCAAGAATCCCTCTTTTTGTTTATTCCAATCTAAAGCAAAGATTTCATTATTAGGGCCACTAGAGTGTCCTCGAAGGGTCACCTGGACCTTATTAGCAACACTCAGAGAAGCCAAGTCGTTTTTAAAATTGGAATGTTTGGTTCTCTCATAGATCACCAAATTTCCAAGATTGTTAGCACTAGCCAACACATTTGGCTTTTGAGGCATAAACTGCACTTTATTGACATCCCCCAAATGACTGATTTTTTGTAGTACCTTTAGCTTGTTAATGGAAGGAGCACTAAGTTCAAATTCTTCTTTCTCTTGATTGAAGTCTAAACGGTTGATCTGAAGATTCTGATTTAAGTTGTTATAATATGAAAGTTGAACAATTGAAATACTATCAATAGCTTGGCCCAAAGTGAATGTACCGAGAAGTATTCTTTGCAGTACTGACTTGTCAGTCGATTCAGCATTTACTGCTAAATCTGGAAAGAATTGTACCGATAATGAAGGCCAAAGAAGTGAATGAGTCGACAAGTAGTCATATAAATATGGAGCATTTTTCTTCCATATTCTGTAATTCTTTTCTGTATTTAAATCTATTGGCAGCTCCTCGATTTCTATGGGTTCAGATGCCATGATATGAGATGAGTGGTGAAGTATGGAATTATCAATTGGTATACCACGCGTTTGATGGTGTGCACAAAGTACTAAATTTCTCCACAGTGGTTGTAATATTAAGCCAATAAAGATTTCACTGTTACTGTGTATTGTGAAGACTCTCTGGCCCAAGAACTGGAAAGTTAGAAGGTGATCTGAAAAGCTGTGGTGTGATTTGAAAATTTACAGAGGGATTTGGTAGAGGTATCAATTTTTTTGATCAGTTTTCATATTGTTTATTTTACTAATTCTTGCAAGAGATAGAAGAAATTACAGAACAAATATCTTTAACTTCCAAGTGGAAATACAAGCTGTCACCCAATGTAAAGCAAGTGTAGCTAAGTTCAGAGTAGTAAATTAAATCTTGAGTGTAAGCGACACCTGCGACATTTTCTCCATATCTTCGTATCAGCACGACGTCCATCTCGACATACCAACTATGACTGACAATATACGATTAAATTCCTCCAAATTGGGGACTCAGGAATAGTAAGTGATCTCTTTACAATTCCACATTCAAAAATTTACTAACTATAGTTGGAACGAGTTTTACAAGAGAGAAATCAACAATTTCCAGGAAAATGAAAATGATACTGGAGAATGCTGGTTTGATGATTCTGATGCTGAGAACCAGATGATTCAGTTTTTATTAGATGCTCTAAACGAGGATGAGCTTCCCTTCCATCATGAGAATATCAAGATTTTAGATTTGGGTACTGGAAATGGTCATTTATTGTTTCAATTACATGAAGATTTAGAAGGAGAAGAAATATTCAAAGATTTGAAGTTTGAATTCACCGGAGTAGACTACTCTCCTGACTCAGTTAACTTTTCTCGTGAAATTGCCTTGAAAAAGTATTCAGATACTTCCTTTACCTTTGAGCAAGTGGACATATTAGCAAAGCACAATAACCAATTTTTGATCAACAACTCACAAAAGTTCGATATATTGTTGGATAAGGGTACTCTCGATGCTATTGCTTTGAACCAAGATCCCTTGGCTGATTTTGATGGTAAAATCGGTATGGATGTGTATGCAGACCAGGTGTCCCAATTAATGCATACTAATTCCATTTTATTAATAACTTCATGCAATTTCACCGAAGAAGAAATGATTCAAATCATCACCTCTAACAAAGCGAATAACTTGAAAGTGTGGAATAAAATCGACTATCCTAGCTTTCAATTTGGGGGAGTAAAGGGGTCTACCATTTGTAGTATAGCATTTATTAAAACTAATTGAATATAATTACATGTCAGTTGCAAGGTGTATCCACGAGCAGTGGCCAAACGTAGCTAGAGTAATGAAGCTGGATAGATCCAGGTATTAGAGTTTATATATTATTCAAAACAGAATGTTTCATTAATTGCCTTTACTTCTATCTCAAACATGACCTTAACTCACTCAAAGCCACTTAGCACCTCCTGAAACGTGTTCCTTTTCTCCTATTTCCTTCTTGATCTCTTCAATGACATCGTAAAATTTGTCTCTAGTGGTTTCAGAACCAAACTTAAGCAAATATTGGATAGGAAGTCCTTCGGCATTGGCAGAATTTAATCTAAGAAATTTTCCAGGGGTTAAACTGGCTTCCAATCCCTTTAACAACTTAGTTTGTGCAGTGATTTTGTAATTTAAAACCACTCTCAAAAGTCCACTTGATCTCATCACTATTCTGCTTTGATGCTTATCGGCCTTTGATTGGTTAACATGGACTGGACCTAATCCTCTTTCTTTCCAACCTTCAGAAATTTTTGATAAATCAAGTTCAAACAATTTTGCGGTGGCATTAAATTTGGATTCTTCGTCCTCTTCACCAGTTTGAACGTTCTGGATTTTTTCAAGTTCTACTTGCTTGAATTGTTCAGTTGTTGAGCTTTTATCGTCTCCTTCAGCTTTATTAGATGATTCCTCATCAAGAAAAGATTTCTTGTTCAAGGATTCTTGAAAGGCGTTGCCAAATTTGGAATTGGCACCGAATGAACTGGTTGGTTTTGCAATTGCTGGTGATTCATTCGAACTGGGTAATGAGTCAAAGACATTCTTTCGACCGGCAATAGATTCCAGTATACTTTTTCCGAAAGAAGTGGTTGCTCCGAATACGGGTTGGGGTGAATTATGCGATGAGTTTGGTGCCGTAGGAGTTTCGGCCGATTTAGATGATGAAAATGAGTTCAAAGGTGTGGCTACTGTAGGCTTGATACTGAACAGACTAGCTCCAAAAGTTGCCTTGGGTTTATCGGTTTCTGACTTTTTGATGTCTACGGTATTTAATTTTGGTCCCGAATGTTCAAATGGATTGGTGGCAGGTTTACTATTCTGAGATGGAGTATTGTTAGAGTTTGTTTCGGGTTCTGGCTTGGTCTTGACTTCTGGTCTGGGTGGGAGTGGTGGCTTTGCAATTTGCTTAGTCAAAACCTCGACTTGCTTCTCTAAATTGGCAATTCTGTGCTCATAGAGGTGATGGATTTCTGTCAAAATGGCGTTTTTCAACCCGGAAAAGTCGCTGTCGCTGTCTGAGGCGGTTCTTTGCCGTTTCTGAGGCTGATGGTCATCGTTTGAGTTTCTCTTGGATGGTTCGTCTGGCATTTGGTGATGGTTGATGTTGATTGAAAGTAAAAGACTGGCGTCTACATGCAGGATCAGTTTTATATCGGAGAATTATGGAGTGCGCTATTGTCAAAACTATAACTGATTATGATATATATCAACTATAACTTAATTTCATTATACTGAAATATAGGTTTGTATTGTGCAATCAATTGACCTTAGTTGGGTCATATTGAAAAGTATTAATTTCCTCGAATATTTCTTATTGACCTTCCCCCATCTCCTCTTCGACTACCAGCACTTTCATAAGGAGTAGATGAATACTTGGCATATTTATCCCGGACAGATTTCTCTTCCACATTTGGAGCAGACACCAATCCTGCGTAAGAGTAGCTCTGGGGCTTGGGACTTGATCTGTATGAGGGAGTTGGAAATTGAGGGTTATTGGCGATATGTATTCTTCTTCCGCTAGCAGCAGCAGAAGCCGTGTTAGGTCCTCTGGCATCTGGTTTGGTATAATGTCTTCCACCCAATCCACCACCTAGTCTTTTTGGTTTCCAATTTCTTATGATCCGGCCCCTTTCTATATCTACTAAAATTGATCTAGTAGGAGTTTTATCACCTACAGGTAACTTGACCCCTGTACGAGACAATTCGTTGACACAAGCAGCAGCATCTTGCTCTTTCTCATAAACTAAAAATGCATACCCTCTTGATTTCCCTTCACGATCTCTTATTACTCGTATAGAATCTATCACTCCGTACTTACTAAAATGTTTAGAAAGTTCCAACTCGGTGAGACCATAATCCAACCGAGAGAGAAACACGGTACGATAGGGATCTTTCATAAACTCTTTTTCGTTCTTCTGCAAGAGTTCAGGATCATTCCATTCTCGGACCTGCCTAGAAAATGATTGTTGGAGCTCCTTCTTGCGGTGTTGACTAAGTTTGAGTTTGATTTGTTGTTCTGTGGGTATGGGTTGAGGCTGTGATTGTTCTATCGACGGAAGTTCTGCAAGATAGTCTTTTATCTGGTCTTTAATAGTGAATACTGGTGCTACAGCACTGGTTCTTCTACACTCACTGGCATAATCGGTAGGATTAATGTATGGTAGTGGAGGTCTTGGAGCGAACAACTTTTGAATATTGGGAGGGTACTTCGTGTGGTCAGTCTAAAGTTAGTAATCAATGACTTGTAAGCTGTAGATAAGAATAGTTATGAATGAATAACTGATTTCTGATCGATTTGATATAGTCCTGGATTCCTATGAGTGACAGAACTAGTGATCTTTCTTTAGGAGTAATTTCACGTTCGTTGATCAGCTACTATTCACCGTCCCTTATCCTTTGTATCCTGGTTTTACTTACCATTTCTTATAGTATTGTTGCAAGAGACAGTTGCAATGTCTGGTATAGTGGCATCGGTGCGCGCACGCCGAGAAAGTGTTGTCCTAATCTACGAAGTTTGGGGTTATCAATACTATCTGAAGATTGGAATAGTCAATTGGCCCGACAGTGATTTATTCAACTCAGGTTTAGTATTAAAAAAATTGTTTTCGGACATATCGGTCTCGAGCGCCACTGATCCACACTAGAGAAGCAACATCAATCTTGAAATCACACCAATTGTGTTACAAGCAACAGGCAGAATTGTACTAAAATGTCTGAAGTCAGCGAAACTGAAGCCTACAACAACTCCATCGACATCAACAGTCTTCCTATCTACACACGGTCGCAACTTACGCAGTATGATGGGATCTCCAATTCCAAGATATATGTTGCCATTAGGGGATACATTTATGATGTTACCCAAAACGACAAGAATTACGGACCTGGAAAGGGTTATCATAAATTGACAGGAAAAGATGTTTCCCGACTCTTGGGGCTCAATCGGTTAGTGGTACAAGGAGATGAGAATACCTGGAACACTGACGACTTTGACGAGAAACAGAATCTGGCGGTCGACAACTGGGTGGGGTTTTTCAGAAAGAGGTATCCAATTGTGGGAGTGGTGGTTTCACACGAACAATGATTGTTAGAGTGAAGAATAGGGGAGAAATATCAAGGAGTTTCATTCCAGAAGAATTATTTTGCTATAAAACCTGCAAATCCAATTCCCTTTACAGGAATTATTTGACCGCAAACTGATTTCAGTAGTGACGGCTTATCACTAGAATGTTAGGAGTAAATCATGTGCCAGATGTGTGTCAGTTGGGATTAAGTGTGGTTTCAAATATAGCTTGAAGAATTTAATTCGCTCCATTTGAATAGTTTGTCTCAATCAGACCTTATGTATTGACGAATAAATGTTACCGTGAATCGTCTAAAAGTATTACTTTGAGTAGAGGTTTAGAGTGTTGTAAGGGAATGGAATAAATGTAAAGTGCTAAGGTTAGCGAGCTTTAAACGAATTCGGTTCTGATTGGAGTTTTGTGTAGCGACATTATTATATAGGCTAGCTGCAAATTATTCCCCTGATAAAAAGTAGGAACAGAATATTGTACATGCATAACCTGGATTTGTTAAATAATAGCGGTATGTGATGGCTATAAATTTACCTTCATAAAGTTAATCAAAGGGGGAAATTCACAAGCGTATCGGTAGTGACGATTGATTGTTAGTCTTTACGTTTGAATCTTTTATCGTCTAGTGAAACTTAGTGGTTCAAGTTTTCTTTGAGAGTATTTCACAGTCTCAGCCTCTCACATTCAGCAAATCTGCTGCCTAAACAACTGGTGGCTAGATGCATAAGTGATCGTGGCTGTGCCTGGAAACTAACCAAGGGCGTTCCATGCATCAATTTTAATTACAAAAAGGGATGAAGCACCGAACGGGATAACGACAGCAATGGAAGAAATCCACTATCCAAAGTGATGCAACTTGGTGAGCCAAAAGTACCGCTTACAACCAGCCTTTTCATACTACAGACACAACTACTAAACTCATCATTAAGACGCCCTTGTATGCGATGGTTCGGCCGAAACCCACCTGAAACAGCCGAGGTACAGGAGGCTGGTCGGAATAGGCCAATTTTCACCTATGTAGTCAGCGAGATGCTAACCCCGGGCTTAGACCTTCCTATATTTAACAAGCTCTAGAATATTGCAGATCGACATTTATGGCATGAAGAATGTTTTTGATACTCCACCATGTCAAAAATTTCACACTCTTGAAAGACGCGTTATCGTACTCAAGCAAATCCCCAAATATCCAGAAATATCTCTATCATCAGTAAACATTTCTCTCTTTTTGTAGAAGGTAAATTTTTCTGGAATTTTGAATCTTTTGTTTCAACTTTAGTGTCGTCTTCTCGTCTTTTTGTTCCGTCTTTTGTCCCGTCTTTTTCTCACTCATTTAACTTTCTCACACGTCCTACTTCAGGCACGATAATACCACCGTCCTTCTTTCTCTACAACCATGGATGGTGCCACCACTCAGAAGGCCCAGCTTCGACAGCGGCTCTTGAACGGTGAGCAAGATATCACTGCTCTCAACAAGCCTATGAATCAACCCGTGCCTCAAATGAACCCCATGGGAATGGCTCAACCAATGTCTGCCTACTCCAACTACGACGTCATGACTCCACTTCCAACTCCAGGATCTCGTAAGGGCTCCCTTACCTCCCAGTCGGGAATGAACAGATTTTTCCGTCGTAAGCAAGGTGCTGGACCTGCTTTTGATGAAGATACAGGGGCAGATATCAATGAGCTTGCTACTGGCAACATGTCGTTTGACGACATCACCCATATTCGTGACAGAGGACCCTATGGTATCAGTTCCACCAAGTCTTTGGATACAGCCCCTATAATACCTACTTTGGGCGCAGGGCTTCCTCTTTCTAATCCGTCAAAAGTCAATAATGTTCAGTATAGAAAACAGATGAACCATCAGAAAAAGTTGGCGTTGGCCAATGGTGCTCGTGCCATGTCCCTAGCCGGTGGAAACCCCATGGGTAATCCTCCACCCGACCCTCGTGCTATGTCCTTGAACACATACTCTCCTGGCTCGCGGGCGATGAGCTTGGGGAATCGTGCCATGTCCCTCAATAAACCTGCAAACGGTTACCCTATGGGATATGGTCCTAATGGACAAGTGCCAATGGGGCAATTTCCTCCCGGAACAGGTCCCAGTGGGCCCAGAGCTGCTTCCATGAGAAGTAATGCGAACCCCTATGGCCCTGGTCCTGGTCCTATTCCTGGCCAGCATCCACAGCATATTCAGGGTCAATATCCTCCTGGCCAGTACCCCCAAGGTCAATACCCTCCAGGTCAATTCCAAGGACAGTATCCTCCTGGACAATATCCTAGTTCGAATGGCCATTTCCAACCAAATGGTGGCCCAAATGGCCAGTTCCGTACCCAATCTTTGACTAACCAGTACGCTCCCCAACATCCACAAGGCCCACAAGGTCCTCAAATTCCGCCTGTACAACAATTTCCCAACCGAAACCAGCCGTACGTCAATCCTCCTCCTCCTCCTCAAGTTCCTAACAACAATTTATATCAGCAACAAAATTCCAATGACTCCTTCATGAATGTTGTTGAAGAAGAAGAAGAAGTAAGTGCTTCGGCATCGCCATCGCCGGAGAAGTCTGTCCCTAGAAGAATTATCCCATCTGATGAACCTTTAACCAATACTGACGAACCTTCAACTAGTACTGATGAAATTTCCAAATATGAATTTGATAAAGACGATGAAGTATCATCTTTATCGAGAAAATCCACGCTCAAAAAAACCAATTCTATGAGATTACGCAAGATTAATTTATTCAATTCTAATGAAGTTAAAGAAATTTCCCCAGAAAGAGTCAATCCTCCCACTGATGACTATAATACCAGTCCTTCATTCAACATACGTACATCAAACAATAATAGAGAATCGATAATGAATGACGAAGATGACGAACATAACAACGAATATCGGGACAAGTTTAATAAACTTGGTGCTACCACCGATAAAGAAGTATTTGTGACTGCTCCCAACTTGGTAACCCCTCGTAAAACTCCTATTAAAGCTAGTCATAACGATGATGAAACAAACTCTCTTAAAGAAAGGGGATCTCCTGAAAAAAATGAATTATGGAGTGTCAAAAAGAAACTGGGTTCAATTCACTCATTAGTAGCCAACACAGCATTTAGCAATTTCCGATCTGTTAGTGCTAATAACGATGATCATGAAGAGTTAGAAGGAATTCCTGAAAAAATTTCACGTCCTTCATCTGAAAGAAGTTTCTATAAGGAGAATGTTGGTACCTTGACTCCATCTACTGATAACACTTCCACTGTCTCCAATTTTCAAGCTTATGGTATTGAGGATGATTTAAATGGCTCTACTGATATAGGAACTCCAGATGATTCTGGAGATTTTTCTACCAGTGGTAGCAAAAAGGAGAAAACTAGACATTTTTCATTAACAGGAAAATCCAAAAATCTATTCAAGAGATTGTCGAAGTCAAGTAAAAGATCAAGTGTCACACCAACAAATGATGATGATGATACTGTTGCTCTGTTGAATATCACACAACGCCGTTTATCTTCAACGTCACTCAAATCAACTAAGCCAGCAGTAAAGTTCACCAAAGAAGAATTGGGTATCCTTAACTGCAATAGTGATCTATTGAATGAATTACAACTTGTTACAAGTGAATTGGCTGCATCCATTAAACGGGAATTGAGTTTGGAAACCAGGCTCAAACATCCAAATTTAGCATCCCATGAAATTGATCTTGAACATGAATTAATTGATAAACTGAAAACAGTGGCTGAATTGCAAGAAAAATTGAATAAAGAACGTCGTTTAAGATTTATCAGTGAAGAACATGCATTACTTCTTGAGAATGGACAATCACCTAGTCCACTTAAACTTAACTATGAGAAAGCCGAATTATATCAACAACTTCTTTTGAAGAATGATTTGGTAAATCAATTAGAGGATAAATTGGCCGAACAAGAAAAGAATACCCAATCCGACAGAAATTTGTTGGATAAATACAATGAACTTTTGAAAGAAAATGCTGAATTGAAGTTTACGGTAATTCCGGACTTAGAAAGAAGAGCTGCTAATACTGAATTTACAAATGTATCCACGAATGGTTCCAGACAACTTTCATTAGTTAATGATAGTTTTGATGAAACTTATGACGAGTCACAAGAAGCTATCGTGACATTGAGAAGTCAAAGAGAAGAACTTCGTGAGGTGGTCAGCAAGTTAACTTCCAAGCATGATTTTGAACTTAAATCTGCCAATGAAAAAATTAAAGCTTTGGAATCAAAATTAAAGAATCAAAAAGTTATCAACGACAAGTTGAGTAGAAGAGTTGTTTCAGAAGAACCGGACTTTTCCAATGGATCCAATGGATTTGCTGCACCCAAGGGAGGCAAGTTAAATGGATTCACTATCGTATCACCTGTAAAAAGAGTGTTTGGTCCGGAATAAGGACATGAATGGGAGATTATAGAGATGGTTACAGCAACAAAAGCTAGCCATCAAATTACGAATAAGTTCAATTGAACAATACACGTTTTTTATGATTATATTCTATTGTAGTCTGTTTGGAATCATTGGTTGAAAAAATTAGCAAAAACTTTTCCAATTACTTCTCCATGGTTATCCAATTCCCTTGAAGCTTTGGTATAGGTAGTATAATCGATATCATTTATAGTACCATTATTATGCCCAAGTTGAACCATATCCACCATAAGCTCTTTATGGAATTCGGGATGACCCTGGTAGGTTAACACTTTCACAGGACCCGACACTGATGCAATACCCTGAATAGCACATTTGGGAGTAGAACCAATCGATACCAATTTTGTAGGAGATGAAGCAGGTAAATCTAAAACCACATCTTGGTGAAATTCAGAAAGATTAAGCGAAGTAAACCCTTCCAAAGGTTTGAAAATTGGTAATTTCAACGATTCTGGGTTGATCTCAATAGACGTCGTACCACATTCCCATCCTCCCAACGGGTTTCTTCCCACACGACACCCCAAGTTTTTTGCCAATATCTGATGACCGAAACAAATACCACCCAAAGGTACCTTTGAATTCGATTGAACGAGTGATTGTAAGAACGAGTTCAACAAGTCGATCCAGAGGATGCCTGTAGCAAAAGCATCGGCACGGGATCCCGTCAAAACAATACCTCTTATAATACCCGAGGAAATACCTTCATTGATGAGGTTATAGGTTGCATTGAGAGTATCCTCGGAGTCACCAATGACGAGGTATTTCTTGGTAACAACGTTATTTCTATTCAACCACAGAGCGGTGGAATCACCAAGGTCTCCGTGTTTCTGGTTGAGTCCTTTAAAGGAAGTATCACAGACCAAGACGGCCACATGGGGCAAAATTGTCATGAAAGATAACAAAAAGTAACTAAATGTGATAAGGTGCGGTGATTCAAAAAGAATAAAAACGAGTGTACAATGTTCGTGTAACGAAAAACCTATGCCTATTGGTACAGCTGGCTGTGGGTTGATCGATAAATAGAGGAGTTGGGTCTTTGAGTAGAGATTCAAATCCAGATCCTAGCTCGAGCGCTAAGGATTTCTTTGAAAAGTAGATAATTCGAGAGAGTTGGGTTTGACCAAAGGCTCCGACAATTGGAAGATAACTAATTCGTTAGTGATAATTAATGACTTTATATTGTAACCACCTTTTTGCGGACTAGATCATTCTAATGAAACCTGAACTTTCTAATAGTACTAGATCGTTCCTGTGAATTTTATTGACTATTTACGACTATTCGTAAACTTTTTAAGCCTTAATCAGGACCATCAAAGTTTAAATGGCATTTTGTCATAGGGGTCGCACTAATCTGGGACCAATCAAATCATATCTGGAAATAATAGTCTAACCAGAGACCAAAAGGTGAGACGTTAGCTAAGGAATTAATGTGATGACAATACCCATAATCTGTTGAAGATACTCATGTCAAGATCACCGACAAAATCATACTTGTACCCATAGTCACATCTCATCATGGTAATGGTTTAACCACAGATTAATCACACAATAATTACGTAGAATAGTGAGATTTCAACAACGATTTTTTTTTTAAACACGATGAGTAAGTTCCAAAATTAACCGTATGATCATAGCAAATTTTTTATCATTACCGCCTACCACTTTCTAACCAATTTAGTCTCTAATATCTCTCAATCTTACTTCTCTTGGTACACTAGGGACAATCCCGAAATTGCGGCCCGAACCACCCCCCACTGGGGCGCGATCCTCAACGAAAAAATTGAGACCTCCCACTAACCAACCTAAACTTCAGTGACATCAAACTGTCCGTATTTGCCATCTGTTTATAGTTCATAGTACATTCACATCCACCGTCCTTGTCCATGTCCACATCCACCCCTGGAAATCCCACCATTTCCAACCTCTCGGCAGGGTTGAAGTCGGTGTCGCTTAATGATCAACAACAGAATGAAGTCAACTTGAACCTTCTCCAGCAACAACTCCAGAGTGAGGCCACCAACCAACAACAGCAGTCTCGAATCACTCATTTCTTTCAGAATCAACCTCCTGAAGGTTACACTTTGTTTTCACATCGGTCAGCCCCAAATGGTTTCAAAGTAGCCATCATCCTTTCAGAACTTAATCTTCCTTTTAATACCATTTTCTTGGACTTCAACAACGGCGAACAAAGAGCCCCCGAGTTCGTCACCATAAATCCAAACGCCCGGGTGCCTGCGTTGATCGATCATTTCAATGAAAATACATCTATATGGGAATCAGGAGCTATAATCTTATATTTGGTATCTAAATATTTGAAAGAAAACGGAGAATGTGCCCTTTGGTCAGATAATTTGGTCGAACAATCACAAATCTCTTCATGGGTATTCTTTCAAACTTCAGGTCATGCTCCTATGATTGGCCAAGCCTTGCATTTCAGATACTTCCATTCTTGTCCCGTTCCAAGTGCGGTTGAAAGATATACTGATGAAGTGAGGAGAGTATATGGAGTCATCGAAATGGCGTTGGCTGAAAGAAGAGAAGCATTGATTATGGACTTGGATGTAGAAAATGCTGCTGCCTATAGTGCAGGTACTACTCCATTGTCCCAATCCAGATACTTTGACTATCCTGTGTGGCTTGTGGGGGACAGAGCCACGGTTGCTGACTTGTCCTTTGTTCCTTGGAATAATGTTGTTGATAGAATCGGAATTAATTTGAAAGTGGAATTTCCTGAGGTATACAAATGGACCAAGTATATGATGAGAAGGCCCGCGGTCATAAGAGCGTTGCGTGGTGACTAACGATCCTGATATTGTCTAGAATGAGCGTAGACTCGCTAAAAGTAATGTCCACAGTTGTATGAGTTCATAAGGTAAATGCCATGTAGAACAATAAACGATAATAAAAGTCTTACGGGGAATACAATTGCAATTTTACCCAAGCAAATTATAAGTGGATATTTTGACAATAACAGTAATGAATAATAGTAAGTTACCAATTAATATCTATCCAAAGACACAAAAATAATAGAATCAAATTTTCAAATTGAATTTAGAGAATTTCGAAACTTAAATCAACACAGTCAAACTCTCTCAATTATCTCTTTGACATCTACCAAGCTGCTGTAATTAACACTTTGACACCTGATCCATTGACCATCACTTGGTCTTCATGTTACCTGCAGTCGCACACCATCTCATCTCAACACGATGGCATCCGAATTCATACTAGGCCCTGATGCCTACAAAACAGGAAGAAAGTCGCTCAAGTCGTTGATATCCCACAGCAAAGATGCAAACGGTCCCGATGCCCACGAAGCGGTTTTTTTGATCATTAACACCAAGATCCAACTCGCAAAATCAAAAGACTATACCCCAAGAATCATTCCTATATCACACAAACTTAGTAAGCTTGAGTCCAAGTCAGTACTCTTGGTAACCAAAGATCCATCCACTCCGTACCGTGAAGCGTTGCTGAAAAAGGACTCGCCTACTGAAGATGTCTTCAATCAAATATATACCCTCACCAAGCTCAAGTCAATGTCGAAAGACCCCAAGAAGTTGTACAAGCTTTTCAAGGAGTTCGATCTTGTGGTGTCAGACCATCGTGTGCATAAGTTTTTGCCCAATATTTTAGGAGCAACATTTTACCTTAAGAATAAGAAGGTCCCCTTCATGATTCAGATGGCCAAACCCGATCCTGATGCCCAATTGACCAGAGGAAAAAAGTCTACCAAGTTGAAGGATGACCGGTGTGAGCCCAAGTACGTCAAGAGTCAAATGAAGTCTATTGTGGGTAATACTTACTTTATTCCACCAGTTGGAGGTAATTGCTTGTCGATAAAGGTAGGCTATACTTCATTCTCCGACAAGGAGCTCATTCAAAACATTGACGATGTGTTACATTATTTGGTTGAGGAAAAATTCCAACCTGTTGGAGGAGTGTTGAAGGCTAAAAGTAATATTGGAGGAGTGTTTGTGAAAACCGGTGATAGTATCAGTTTGCCTGTGGTTATTGCTGAGAAGAAAGAGTTAGAGGAGGACGACGGAAGCGATTTTGATTTTTGATAGACATAGAATGTTGTAAAGTAACTAAAAGCATTGTCAGATTAGCTGTTGCCTCAGTAAAGTCATAATAGAGCAAGATAATTAACACTTATATATGTATATCTAACAAGCATCAATACCCAAAGTGTATATAGTTTTAATCCCCCATTATTCCAACGCCTCGGAAAAAGTCATTATCAATTAGCAATACCAAAATTGAAGTATCATACCACTGGCATTTATCTTATGATTTATGGTAGTAATTCTACCTTTATCACCTATGGTGCATAATCATTTAACACCAATATCATTTAAGGCTCCTGGCCAATTTCATCTAGTGGTTACCAAATCAACGGTATACTGAATTAATTCTTGGATTATCTATTTTAATATAGATGGTTTTGATAATTTGTTTAAGCCATTCGCACAGTATACTTCACTCTATTTCTCATCCTTACACATTATATCATGGAAGGGGCTTCTAATACCCCCCTGGAAGCACCTCCACCCACCTCGGATACCTCCCACTATCATACTGAACAAATTGGTCAGAGACTCAATCACTTAACGGCCCCCGTGGGAGAATTCATCCATTCATTTCTCCATGATCTAGAAGAAGACGAAATCGAACAGGTGGAACACTTCAAGTACAAGCAGGACTTGGAGCGGAAGTTAACGGTGACATCTGTGATTGGCTTGGGAGTGACGTTAATGGGAGTACCGTTTGGAATCTCATCTACTCTATGGATCTCATTAGTAGACGGGGCAAACGTTACGATTTTATATGGATGGTTGGTGGTAGCTTTCTTTTCATTCTGTGTGGTACTAAGCTTAAGTGAAATCATATCAAAGTATCCTACTGCTGGTGGGGTGTATCATTTTAGTGCCATCTTGAGTAACGAAAAGTATTCTTTGATCAGTTCTTGGTTCACTGGTTGGTTTCTCTTGATTGGTAATTGGACTTATGCTGTCAGTATTATGTTTTCGGGGTCCCAATTCATTTTATCAGTTGTTGGACTCAGAGATTCTTACTTTAAACAAGATGTGTTAAAGGTATTAGGAATATATTTTATTTTATTGACTATTTGTGGATTTATCAATTTCAAATTTTCCAATTATCTTGAAAAGATTAACAAAATATGTATTGTGTGGTCTATCTATACGGTGCTAGCTATTGATTTCTTGCTAATTTTCTTTGCTAAAAAGACAAATTCCATAAAGGATATTCTTACCACCTTTGATAATTCGAGATCGGGTTGGCCAGATGCGTTGGCATTCATGGTGGGACTTCAAAGTTCTTCATTTACGCTAACAGGTTATGGGATGTTGTTCTCGATGACCGATGAAGTAAAGAATCCTGAAAGAAATATGCCCAAAGGTGCTATCAGTGCCATTCTGTTGTCATCAGTGATGGGAATCATTTTCATTCTTCCCTTATTGACAATTCTCCCCGAATTAACCTTACTTCTTGATGAAACTCCTGAAGTTATGCCCATCGATTTGGTATTCAAATTATCTACGGAATCAGTAATTCTTTCATTTTTGTTGGTGCTTCTTTTAATAGGAACGGTGTTTTTCCAATCCATAGGTTCCCTTACAACAGCTTCCAGAACCACTTATGCATTTGCTCGTGATGGTGGGTTTCCATATAAGGAATACTGGGTAACGGTTGATTCGGTAGACAACTCCACCGTGCCCAAAAATGCATTGTTCTTATCAATGACGATTTGTGGAGTGTTGGCATTGATGTCATTAGTGTCTGCTTCGGCATTCAATTCTTTTATGGGAGCATCGGTGGTATGTTTGGCCTTGGCCAATGGAATTCCTATTTTATGTTTGATGCTTGATAAACGTCAAAAGATTAAGGGTGCACCCTTTAGGTTAAGAAAATTAGGATGGCTTGTTAATGGGTTATCATTAGGATGGATTTTGTTTCAGTTTGTGATATTATGCTTACCACCTGTGATTAAGAATTTGACATTTTTCTCCATGAACTATGCATTGTTGGTGATCATTGCCTTTGTGGGATTTGCTGCTTTGGGTTATAGAGCTTATGGGATGGGAAGTTTCCATGGACCTCAAATTGATACCGATTACTTTGAGCTTGGAAATATTGCTGGAAGACAAACTATAGATGATGCATTTGTAATTGGTATTGATGATGTTGATCTAGAAGAGCCAGAAACCAAGGAATCAGAACCAAGACAAAGACAGGGACTGCTCGATCGCAGAATCTCAGACTCACATTCCAACAGTGAAGTTTCTACAGCCAGTACCAATAATAGTGAAACAGAAGTATTGTTTGAAGCAGAACCAGAATCAGAGCCAGAGCCAGAACCAGAAATAGAAGTACCTCGTGGTTCAAGTAAGAACCATGGATATGCTCGGCTTGAGTCATGAAATTACAAAATGAAAAAAAAAAAAATTAAAAGATCACGACCCTATATGACAAAACAATATTCAATCATAATTTAGTACCTATTAGATTTATTTATAATGACAACACTATATAAAGATCGATTTATGATTCAGATCTTAAGCAATTGCTATCACTAGGTCAAATCGCTAAAAAACTGATCAGGGTGTGCATATGTTAGCCGCGACCCATCTGAAAATTTTACTCAACCGTCGCCGCCAAACTACTACTTACAATGTCTGCTGATCACGCTAGAGATCCCTGTCCTATAGTCATCCTTAACGATTTCGGAGGTGCCTTCGCCATGGGTGTCATTGGTGGATGTGTCTGGCACGGAATCAAGGGATTCCGTAACTCCCCATATGGTGAAAGAAGATACGGTGCCATATCAGCCATTAAAGCCAGAGCCCCTGTTTTAGGTGGTAACTTTGGTGTTTGGGGTGGATTGTTTTCGACCTTCGACTGTTCCGTCAAGGCGGTTAGAAAGAGAGAAGATGCTTGGAATGCCGTCATTGCTGGTTTCTTCACTGGTGGTGCCTTGGCTATCAGAGGTGGATGGAGACACACCAGAAACTCGGCCATCACTTGTGCCTGTTTGTTGGGAGTGTTTGAAGGTGTGGGGATGTTGTTCTCCAGAGCATGGGCTCAACCTCCTGTCCAACCGGTTTATGCCGATGAGCAATTGGCTGCTTAGGTTGACGTTGTCCTTCGGAGCCTGATTTTGCATATTCCAAATGGAATAAACACCCTGACCGCCAGTTCAGTGGCCCCTGTACATAATGCTGAGTGCTGGCACCTGCGGGTATGCCTTGTGGTCTATAGAATGTATATTAATGGAAAATATCAGTTACAATTACAGTTACAGTTACAGTCACAGTATACACTCCTTATAGTTTGTGATTGATTCCATGTCATTGGGTTGTAATTTTCAAGGATTCCAAAGAGAATCAAAAAATCTGTTGATCTTCATTGAATCGTGGGAGTAGTTCGTTACCATTCAGAATCTCACTAAACTGTTGGTACTGAATCATGCTAATTTCAATTGGTTATAATATACTCTAGCTCATAGGATGTTTGCTTATCTTCCAAATGTATTTATATTAAATCTGTATTTCATAAACCAACTTATCAGTCTTTTATATGTAGACAACTCATATCACTTAACTATGGAATATTTCAAAAACCGTATCGTGAAATAATATCATGTCAATTCTTTGGCATAAAACACTACGAGATGTATCCATTCCCATTTACACAACAAAAGAGCCTGATAAACGGAGCATATGGAGATTACTGACCAAAAAAAAAAATGAGGACCCTTCAATCTCAAGGTTGCTGATCCCTGTCTGATCATTTATCCGCAAGATCCTAGGTTAATTTGGAACTAAGCCCAGCAACAATCTCAGCAACCAAAATTAAATATCGGGTTAAGACCATACATAAATAATTCGAACCAAAGGTAACTGACTTGAGTCTTTTTATTATTCGAAATTCTTTCGTAAAATATATTATTTTCTTGATGAAATTTTAGGATTTCTTGAACTTTCGCCATTATAAATTCATTAATTAACTGAGTTTGATATATACAAATTTCAACCAATAATTATCTCCCATCAATTCAAATTATACACCAGCTTAAAATCCCAGATATTCAGGGAAATCCCCTCATAATTATACCAGTTGTCACTCTGATTAAAGTCCCCGCATACCTCACCCTAGACTCCCTACACGTGATTACTACTCCTGCCTACATTGGTCACCACCGACACTGATCTAATCCATCCCATTTCTACCCCCGGTCTCCCATCTGACATGTCCTACAACTACAACTTCAATAGGCACAATTCAATAGGGGGAAATTGGCACCTTCCACCACTTCAGGGCTTCTCAGGCCAGAGCAACCCAAATCCCGATTCCCAAGACTCGCCCCACCAGTCAAAACACCAGGCACCAGGCTTCAGAAATCCATGGTACTCACCAACTCAGCCTAACAATGGCCAGGCGTCCATGTCACAATCACCCACCAAGAACCAAGGCATACCGTTGTTGCAACAACATCAACAACAATCGAAAAGGCTCTCATTTGCCAACCAACTTCCCACAACTTACGAATATGAACAGCGACAACTGCTTGCTCCTCCTTACATCCATCCACCCACGCGTGCTGATAACCCATTCAACCAGTACTATACCAACCAGGAAGTATCACTCACAGGTAATGATAGAAGAATGTCTGCGGCAGTGGATGGCCCTTACTATAATTCGTACAATGCTTATGCTCCACAGAACGCGAACGCATACCAGGCACAATATCTCCAGAACGCCTCCAACCTCAGTGGCCACCTCGCGGCGTCGAGAAGGTCTTCAGTAGCCACCGGCACCTTTGCCCCTCCTGATGCAAGAGAAGTATACTATCCTCCCAATCGTCTCGGAAGATCCCCGCTGATCGTTCAATATCAACAGTACCAGCAAGCCCTTCAAACACAACGCTCGGGTAAAAAGAGAAGGCCCGCTCCCAAGGCTCACAAGGTATACAATAAGTTGGACCTTAAGCCCAAAATTCATAACCAGCCCAAATATCGTCGGTGCTCGGTCAATTCTATTCACATCTCTCCCGTCAATGCCCTTTCGGTATACCTCACGGAGTCATATAGCATTTGTCAGCCGCGTAAGTTCCAATACTCCAAATCCACCAACCCAAAGAGAGTGCTCACCAAGCCCCTGGAACCAAAGTTTAACAATGGCTTTGATAACGAGGATAGTGACTATATCTTGTACGTCAATGATATTCTTGGTACTGAAGAAGGCCGAAAATATATTGTGTTGGATCTTCTTGGATCTGGTACGTTCGGTCAGGTGGTCAAATGTCAAAATCTAACCAACCAATCTGTATGTGCTGTCAAAGTCATTAAGTCCAAACCAGCTTATATGAACCAGTCGCTCACGGAAGTCCGTCTTTTGGAATTTTTGAATACTAATAGTGATGGCAAAAGTTTTATCAGATTGTTGGACACATTTATGCATAAAGAACATTTGTGTTTGGTGTTTGAATTGTTGGCGTCTAACTTGTATGAACTTATCAAACAAAATCAATTCCAAGGATTGAATATTAAATTGGTAAAGTTATTGACTCGTCAATTACTTGAGGCCATGTCACAATTGAAAGGATTCCAGATGATACATTGTGATTTAAAACCTGAAAATATCCTTCTATGTCAGCCTGATAAACCAGATATCAAGGTGATTGATTTTGGATCTGCATGTTTCTCTCAACAAACCATATACACCTATATCCAATCCAGATTTTATAGATCTCCAGAAGTGATACTTGGACTTCCATATACTGAATCAATTGATATGTGGTCTCTTGGATGTATCGTGGGAGAATTATTTCTTGGATTACCGATGTTCCCCGGAACTTCAGAATATAATCAAATTTGGAAAATTGTGGATATGTTAGGATATCCCCCTCGGCATATGATTGAGGTTGGAAGAAATTCACTAAATTTTTTTGAAAAGTCTCCCGCTAGTGGAGATAGTAAACCGACCTATCAAATTAAGGCATACGATCAATATCTCAAATTTTTGGAAAAAGCCAAAGGTAAAGATGAACATCTGGAGCAACCTAATAAAAATTACTTTAAGCAACGATTGTTGAAGGATATAATCATGAATTATAAGTTGCCCTCGAAAAAAATGACCAACTCCATGATTGAAAAAGAATGTCAAGAGAGGCTTTTGTTGATTGACTTCTTGACCAAAGTACTCAATTTGAATCCTCTAGAAAGATTGACACCACAAGAAGCATTGAAGCATCCGTTTGTGAATGATGTGCGGACCATCGATACTCCCAAGGTCACAGAAAAGAAGGAGGTGAAAGAGGTGTAGCTCAAGAAACCTTTTGAAATGAATGCGGATCGCTTGGTTAATTATAATAGAAATACAAGGCGATTGATATGAGAGAACGAAGGGTCAGATTGACAACACAATGGTTAAATACAACTAGGTCATATTATTAAACCAGTATTATAGCCTATAATTAATACATAATATATATTAACAAACAATTAGTAATACCACTGAAACTATTAAACACGTTAAATTGTATTCCGATCGAGTAGTTATCTTACTAGTTTTGGGTTCCTGGTACTTAACACTTTCAAAAGTCGTGGGGGTAGTCGTTAATCGAAAAGCATAGCCAAAATTTAGTTTAGTGATTGGTAACCACCCATAAGAGCTCCAAGTAACAAACGGAGTCAGCTAGACAATTTTGTCACCTACGTAGATTTAAGCGGACCTCATTCGAACCGAACCATACTAACCAAAGGTCGTAAGTCGCACACATTTTTCATTTTATCAACTCTTCCAACAACACCATGAACGTCAGTACCAGTGCACTTGGGGTCAGAAGAAGAAAGGCCACGTCGCAAAACATCGACGATGAAGAGAATGCAGCCCTCTTAAAGTTGGGACCTGAGTTTCAACTCAAACAAATCACTAATAATGGAGAAGAAGAACAGTTGATTGCGTTGAACTTATCAGAAGCTAGACTCTTAATTAGAGCAGCTTTGAAGGAGAGAAAGAACAAGAACTCCAAGAACAGAGAATATCAGGAGGAAGATGATGAGAACGAGAAGGAAGACGAAATCGAAAACATGAACTTGGCCGGCCCCAACTCCAACGAAATAATGCACAAAACCTTGAATTACTTATCCAATTTTGCCCGCTACAAGAATTCGTCGTCCACAGAGACGGTGGAAAAGTTATTGAATGACTTCAGTGCCCTGGTTTCTGAACCGTTACACCCATTTGAACTCGCACAGTTGGGAACTCTTGAGTGTGAAGATGCTGAAGAAGCAAAGTCATTAATCCCCAGTCTTGCTAATAAGGTATCGGATGTGCAACTTCAGTCGTTACTTACTGAATTAAGAAAGTACCAGACTTTGTCTTAAGGAAGTTGTGACCATCGTCTTAAAGTAACCATTACTTTCAAGACAGGGTGTAAACTGAACTTGATTTGTTGCACATCTACATAGTTAATCAATCCGAAATCACCTTGATTCATGTCATTGAAAATCACACTAATTACACCGTTGGCAGTGCAATAATTGTGAGGAGGTAATTGATCAGAACGATCAAAGTTGTTCAAGTAATCATCCATGGTACAATTCCTTCTTCAACAATAGTGAATACTCCAATCTCAGCCATTAAAAACATTATACACTGGTTCTTCCACCAGCCCAAACTCATCTTTTCTTTATTCATACAATGCTCTATATTCGCAGTCTCTATATGTACTATAATCTACGCACTTAACTCTTCTCATCACCATCATCAAACATGGACCAGTACGACGAATTTGGGAACCCCATCGACGAAGGCTTTGACTCCGGGTCCGAGTCGGATAACTCTGTTGTCAGCAATGTCGATGTCCCTCTAGAACAATCAGAAACCCAACTTGATGATCAACAACAATCTGAGCCATCACAGGCACTCATCAAACATACCTCAACTTACACGCCAGAGATAACTTATGTAACCCCCCAGATAGAAAATGAAGCCATCATCACTCCAGCCAATGAAAAACATATCAAGCTAGAGGTAGATCTGTCTAAGCTTCCTCCTTTGAAATACAAATATGAGTACCTCAACGCATTGGCCAATGAGTTACCTTCAAGAATTCGGAATATAGCAGTGGTGGGAGGTTTACAGTCAGGAAAGACGTCCTTTTTGGATCACTTGATCTACGAAACGTACACATCTATTCCTCCAAAGTCCGACGAACCTACGAGAATATTGGATAATCATAAACTCGAAGTAAGTCGAGGTATATCCATTAAGAACTCGCCAATAACCCTATTATTACCAGATTTGACCCAAAAATCATTTGTTTTCAATTTTTTAGACACTCCAGGTCATTTCAACTTTTTCAACGAGTCTAATATTGCATTAACCCATGTTGAAGCAGCAGCTTTGGTGGTGGATGTGGTGGGGGGATTTACTCCAAGAGATAAACAAATTGTTGATAGGTTAATCCGTAACAACAAACCTATCATACTTGTCCTCAATAAAATCGATAGACTTATCTTGGAGTTGAATTTACCCGTACAAGACTCATATTTAAAGATCAAACAGATAATTGATGAAATCAACGAGTTTATAGACAGTCACGAATTCAGTTCACAGTATAACAACCCGTTCCTATCACCTAGCTCCAACAACGTTGTCTTCAGTTCATCGCTTTTCGAGTTTCACTTCACCTTGTTAAGTTTTGCCCATTTATACATTGAAACTAATGAATATCAAATCGACCCAGTTCAGTTCTCAAAGCGATTATGGACCGATAATTACGACAAACAGAATAACAAGTTCACAAAACAAGCAAATCTAACCACTGCATTCGAAAGTTTTGTTTTAGAACCAATCTATAAAATCTTCACTCATACATTGACTTCAAACTTAAACGATTCAAAGTTGGCAAACTTGTTATGGAACAATTTTGGTGTAAAATTATCAAACCATCAATACAAGCAAGATCATCCAAAGTTATTGAAGGACATCTTTCATGCCATATTCAGTGGCTACAATGGTTTCGTGGAAGCTGCGAAAATTATTAATTCGCCTATTGAACCATCAGAACCATCACCAACTGTCTTTGCAAAGGTTATTTCGCTAGTTGAGTCTCCTGATACCTTGAAATTCTTTGCTTTGGTTAGAATATACAAGGGATCTCTCAAGATGGGTCAACAAGTAAAAGTTATTGGTGAGAACTTTTTGGAAGACGATGAAAATGTCAAAATCGAAACGATTGACGGATTATACATTCCTGGTGGAAGATATGAAGTTCCAATATTACAGGCAAGTGAAGGATCTATCGTGATAGTCGAGGGAATTGATTCAATTCTCACCAAAAGTGGTACTATCTTCGAGCATACTCTATCCAATAAAGAGATCGAAAATTTATTAAAAAATGAATCAGAAGTCGTACCCAAATACATCATGGAAAACTTAATCACAAAGGACTCATTATACGACAAATCAATCTTTAAGGTTGCAATTCAGCCTGCCAATCCTTCGGAATTACCCAAGTTACTTGAAGGAATTAGAAATGTAAACAAATCATACGTTTCATGTAATATTAATGTGGAAGAGAGTGGTGAGATTTTGTTGTATGGTCCTGGTGAATTATACCTTGACTGTATACTTCATGATCTTAGATTTTATTTCACAAACGATATGGAAATTAAAGTGAGTGATCCCATGACACGATTTAGTGAGACCGTGGTAGAGTCCTCCGCTGTGAAAATCCCTGTCTCTACCAAATCAGGTCATAATCAAATCTCTATTACAGCCGAACCCGTGGATGATAACAAACTCACTAAATTTATTGAGTCTGGAAAACTTGATTTATCGCAACCAATTAAAGTCACTTCCAAAATTTTAAAAAACCAATTCGGTTGGGATGCTTTAGCCGCTCGGTCTATCTGGAGTTTTGGTCCAGATGACATGCAATGTCC
The DNA here is from genome assembly GCA_030561405.1 of Suhomyces atakaporum. Classification (NCBI taxonomy): domain Eukaryota; kingdom Fungi; phylum Ascomycota; class Pichiomycetes; order Serinales; family Debaryomycetaceae; genus Suhomyces; species Suhomyces atakaporum. The sequence goes on from JAKTXH010000012.1 coordinate 53,753, forward strand.
AAATATATTAATGGACGATACTCTCGAATCTGAAACTGATAAGGAACTTCTTTATTCTGCCAAAAATTCGATCACGTTGGGATTCAAATGGAGTGTTAACAAGGGACCTTTATGTAATGAACCTATAAGAGGAACAAAATTTAAAATACTTGATGCAGTATTAAGTGGTTCAGAAATTCAAAGATCAAATATTCAAATAGTTCCTATGGTAAGAAAAGCATGTTACACCGGATTTTTAACTGCCACTCCAAGATTAATGGAACCTATTTATTCGATTTATGTGACTTGTACGGAAAGATGTACAAGGATCATATCGAAGATTTTACTGGGTAGGAGAGGTTTCCTTGTAAAACAGAAACCAATCGCTGCCAGTAATCTTTTTGAGGTTGAAGGTTTGGTTCCTGTTATAGAGTCTGTGGGATTGGAAACAGATATAAGAATTCACACACAAGGACAAGCAGTTTGTTTCTTGGATTTCCAGAAATGGGAGATAGTTCCCGGAGATCCGTTGGATCAAGAATGTCATTTACCTACATTGAAACCAGTGCCAGAACAATCATTAGCAAGAGATTTTGTTACCAAGACTAGAAAAAGAAAGGGCATGACGGGAGAAATCACCTTGGAAAAATATATTGATGAAGATTTGTATAGAAAGTTGAAGGAGAGTGGTGTGGTGAATTGAATTGACTAATAGATGGGAATTCCCGCACGTAGTATTACTATATAAATACATAGCTATTCACCAATTCGACGTCTTTTCAAATTTCTGGCAGATTCCTGTTGGTTCAACGCTTCAAATCCCAGACCTGATCGTATCAATTCCGATAATTTATTGAAATGAGCTATGAATCGAGGCTTTGGACTTATTAGAAACGTCATGTATTGTGGAGTTGATTCGGGTATGCTGTTTTCACGTAATCGTACAAATGACGAAATGTAATCTTTTAATAAAATGTCTCTGGTATAAATGTTATCTTCGGTGATAATGAGGTGTAATTCAGGAACTTCTAGCACCAATTCTTGATTCAAGCTGATATCAGTTAATGCTTTTAAGTGAGTATCCAGTCGTATTTGACCAAAGAACTTCTCCAAAGTTAGATCTGCTATTTTGTCAGGACTGTAGAATGTCTCACTGGTGGAGAAATCAAATTCAGCGTCCACTCCTTCGATAGGTGTGAGTATATACCGATTACCAAGAACATCGACTTTAATCTTGGGCCCTGTAAAATCATTTATGCCAAATTCATCCTCCAGTTGGTTGTCTTCTGGTTGGAACTGTTCCTCAACTTCTTCCGAGGCTTTGGTATCATTGTTGCTATGTTTATCATCCTCATTGGTTTCATTGATGGATTCAGTGGAAACAGTACGTTCAGTCCGATATAAAGTTTCACTAGATTCATTGTCAGTGTTACCGTTTATTCCATTCAGTATTTTCGTTGTTTGTGAATTTATGTCAGACACTTGGCTTAGAGTTTGAACGCTCTCATCAACTTCACCAAGCTCATCTTCAAATATATCGAATACCCCTTCCTGCTTCTCTAACTCCACGCTGCTTTCATTAGTGTCGCTATTCCTTACTAGAACTGGCGATCTCTGATACATACCTGAGATATTACTCCTCACTATTAAACAACTAATGGGTTTTAGGTTTTTCGGCGCGCGTCTAAATCTATCATATATTAATGAAACTATGGAGCCCATACCTTGAAGGCTTGTGGGGTTTTCAAAGAGAGAGGCTTGAAATCATCATCATTATTGCCAGTGGTAAATGTATCAGTAGGTTCTGCAGAGTTGCTGCTATCATGAACATCTCCGTTAGTTACATCCGTAGACACATTATTTAAAGAGTGTCTGGTAGGTTTGTACAACAATGACTTGGCTTCTGCAAGTAAATTGGTGATATTGTTGAATTTAGACTCATCGGACTTGACTGATCCTTCAATTAATGAAATAGCATCATCAAGCTTTTTGGTGATATCAATGGTAGACTTGGTGAGAGCCAAACGATCGATAAAAACTTCTTCTTGTTGTTTAGCCAAATGCTTTCTTTCATGCTCATAAATCTTCTCCAACTCTTCCACTTTGCTCAACTTTAAATCAATTTTAGATAATTGATGATTTATTATCGTACTACTCAATTTTTGCATTTCTCTTTCTTCATAAGTGGCAAAAAGATGACTTCTGGCTCCAACTATACCCAATGTACTCGTCACAACTTCCTTGACATTATCAATTGATTTATTATCTGGTACTTCGGTCAGTGTTTCTTTATGTGATCCATTCTGTTTAGGTGAATCACTTTCGATTTTTTCGCTTTCTTCTTTTTCTTCTTTCTTTTCCTCTTTAACTATATCTTGAAGCTCCTCTGTTTTGTTGTCATTTTCTCCCTCTTTCTTTGCTTCCTTTGCAGTTTTGCCGTAAGTAGCTTCAACCTTTTCGGCAATCTTCTCATCCATTACCTGGATAGCACGTGAAGTAGCAGCCTTCGCCACATCACTATCAACAAGTTGTGTCATAAAAGATAGAGTGCTCAATACCGGATTGTCAGAAGCACTAACTGGAAAGTTGGGTGCATACTTTAATAGCTTAAATGCACCATTATCAGCATCTTTATCAATTGGATTGAATTTGTCTTCAATTGGAACCTTTAAGAATTTTAAGATACATTGTTGGGGTGTCTTCTGATTACCAACCTCTTCTGCAATCTTAAACCAATCATTGTTATATTTTTTGATTCCCAAAATCAATTTGGAAACTTCTTCTGTAGTCCAACCATCATTTTGTTTTTTCACTGTTGGTTGGTTTTCTGTTTCTTCTTCTAAAGAATGTTTTTTATCGGAAACAACTTGAGTATCATTATTAGAACCTGTGCTAACAGATACAGTTTCTTGTATGTTCAATAACTTCTTCAACTTTGATATATCAATTCTATCGGGTGAGTTTTTAAATGTATCAAATGGAAATAAACCACGAGGGGTATCGTATTTAACATGGTAGTCTCCAGTGTAAGGTAAACCTACCAGTTGACCATTTGGTAACTTCTCGACTGCATATCCTGGTTTGAATTGTGGCCTAACTTGATAATTTATCAAGCCCCATTTGTTCAAAAATCTATGCACTCTCATTATAGTACCAACATCTCCAACCAAATTACGACGACACGACGTAAGTGTTAAGTACTCATTGGGATTGAGTCTGTACGCATTGATCATGAAATTACGATAATTGACATATATCTTGGGAGATTTTGAAGGATGTGAAGTGTTGAAAAACTCTGGTAACGACTCTTTCTCGATTTGATGTACTTTTCTCATGTTGAACCAACTAGCATATGAGGGAATTATTATAACGTGAGTTTGTTTTATAGTTTTTTCAGACACATCATCTTCTTGTTCATACTCCTCATAATCATCTTCAAGTAACTCGGTAGATACAGGCTCAACGTTAGAGTCATTAGTAGTACTGGTGAATGGTGCATCTGAACCTTCTTCTTTAGGTTGAATATTCAATTTTTCATCGTTTGCTGGTTCATCCTTAACTTCGGGAAGGTCGGCACCATCTGCCATATCTATGTCGGCATCTATTTCCTTTTCGGGACCTTTGGTTTCGGTATCTTCCTCATCATTAGTAGAAGCTTCCAGGTCCTCAACTTGTTGATTACCGCCGTTGATGTTTTCTTGATTCTCGTCCTCCATATCTATGTCATCCTTTTCATCATTAGCATTGGAATTTGCAGCGTCTTCGATGGCAGGCTCTTCAGTTATCTTGGCTTCCTCAGCATTATCTGACTCTTGCTTTGGTTGGTCTTCAGATTGGTCTAAACCAGAATGAGCTTCATCAAAGTTCATATCATTCAAGTTATCATGATGTTCCTCATCACCATTGTCGAGGAATCCAGCTAAAAGATCGTCATCACCTTGGTCGTTTCCCGGTATATCGTCTCCAAAATCATGATTAGCAGGGTTTTCCAGTGACGATTTGGCATCAGTATCCAAATGGTCATCTTTACCGAAATCATCAAGTTCAGGAAGATCTGAAGCATCACCATTTGAAGGTTGTTCTGATTGATCAATATGATCAAGGTCTAGGCCGAGGCCATCTTGGTCCTCGGTCAACGAGTCGTGAACATTATCTATGCTCATGTTGGTAATAAGACACAATCAATTATAATACAAGAGTGCCAATCCTATTATACAGTTACAAGCTGGTACACCAAACTTCAGCCTGGGTTCGTAGTAAAAGCCAAATGTCGCGTCCGGGTTGTTGAACTAGGCGCAAGGAAAATGGATGGTGGAAAGGATACTTCACGTGATAGCAGTTGAAACACGGGTTAGTAAAGTACACGCCGAAGAAATTGAGCAGCTATTCACAGTTAAAGTTCAACGATAAACTGATTGCTGCAGGACTCGGTCGTAGGTGTGGTGACGGTAGGGATTGTTGTCATTTTTTTATTCAGAGCACTGGGCGAGACACGACCGAGGGTGCTACCAGTTATGACCCTAACAGTGTACCAACGAGTGGCAAACATAATAGAAGGTAATACAAATGGGTTCACACGGAAAAACAGGAGTAGATTTTCAAGTGCTATTGTATGGTTTGACCATGGTGTTGTCGCTTTTGATGGTAGTTATAGCTCGTACTTTCATCGGAGTGTAGTATAACTGTTAAGGTCAGGAGAGTGAATGAAGACTTCATTACTATGAAGTAAGCATGGAGCAAGTTGTTTGGTTGAGGATGATTTGAATTCCATCAGTGTCTCATGGTGATGTCGTTAACATCATTTTTAGCAGAAGAAAAGAAGTACGACGTAGAAATTAGAATTAACGCCCGATCAGACGAGCTACACATCACACGGGGAATCACCCCGGTTAAGATCATTATACGTTTCCGAGGCTTGTTAAAATTAAATTTAATGCACAGAAGGGTTGCGCAGGAAGATGATGGCAATAAAATGGGAAACATCAGGAGCTGTGCTACCGCAATTAAGTTTAAATCAGTTCTGAGGATACCTTCGAACGTATTCACTGGATTTGATGAATCTAAGTTTCTGAACTTATTGCAAACTTTCATTCAATTCATCTTCTGTTCTATCCCTAATTTTATATCTTAAGCGGACTATCTACAGAACGGTGGCTCGTAATGGTGACGTTTGCGACTGCAAGTTTCCACCGAATCTTGGCCAAATTTCGTATCACTGACCATCACTTAATATCATATGTCATGTAAAGGGATATACAACACCACTCATGACTTAACCCTTGGCATTCACAGTTAACTCAATAGTTGTTGTATAGAAATCCCCACTTGTGATTTTTAAAATACTCTTGGTGGACTATTTAGGACAATTTCAATCTGCATTTCTTTTTTGGCCGGAATTACAACCGATATGCCTGTGTTAGTGTCCATTTGGGGGTATTACGACTCACAAACCAGATAGAAATTCACATACGATCGTCTTAGTAACGATCATCTGGATATTCAATAACTAAGGTATATAAATGCTTCATTTTGAAACAAAACACACAGAGCGGTACCGCACCCCTCTGTTCAAACGTTTAGTTGGTGTTGATATTCCAATATTTAAATAACACAGCAATCTAGAAGAATGAAACACAGCTTTAATACATTTAAATCCCTTTAGTAACGTTACATCCAACCGTACTATTATTACTGCTTATCTTATTAGTGTGTTCTTGTTTTGTGGGGTCACGTGTCGCGTTAGGGTTTCTGCCCTAGCGGCGTGCGCACCCACGCACCACAAAAAATCCATCTCTCGCACCGAGTCGCACCGTTTGGGTTAGGGACTTAAAAATTTTCAAACCTACAGGTGAAAAGTTCTTTTACTACTCTTTTTACAAAGATCAACAACAGCAAAAATGGTTCGTTACGCTGCTACCCCATCTAACCCAGCTAAGTCTGCCTCTGCCCGTGGTTCTTACTTGAGAGTCTCTTACAAGAACACCAGAGAAACCGCTCAAGCCATCAATGGTTGGAAATTAGAAAGAGCTCAAAAATACTTGGACCAAGTTTTGGACCACCAAAGAGCTATCCCATTCAGAAGATACAACTCTTCTATCGGTCGTACTGCTCAAGGTAAGGAATTCGGTGTTACCAAGGCTAGATGGCCAACCAAGTCCGTTAACTTCATCAAGGACTTATTAAGAAACGCTCAATCCAATGCTGAAGCTAAGGGTTTAGATGTCTCCAAATTGAAGATCTCCCACATCCAAGTTAACCAAGCTCCAAAGCAAAGAAGAAGAACTTACAGAGCTCACGGTAGAATCAACGCCTACCAATCTTTCCCATCTCACATTGAATTATTCTTGACTGAAGAAGATGAAGCCGTCGAAAAGGGTGACGATTCTAAGAAGGTCAGATTGAACTCTAGACAAAAGGGTAGATTGGCTACTCAACAAAAGCGTTTAACTTCTGCTTAAATGTGTTAATATCTAAATAAGTAATACACAAGTCAACGAGAAATTTTCGGCAAGTGTTGGTGATTCATCTCTAACTTTGCGAGGTGGCCTGTCATCTCTTATGTACATTTAATATATACTTGGGCAATAATCTTGAAGACATGGCTTAATCCTAAGTAAACTTTGTGATTTAGATAACAACCATCCATCAATCCCCTCTGATATTGATGTTCACATAACGTAGACAAGAAAACCAATCGCTTTTTATTTATCATTTCTCTTTATATTTATCATTTCTCTTTATATTTATCATTTCTCTTTTTATTTATCTTTTCTCTTTTGTCTTGTCTTGGTGTCCTGTCTTGTCTTGGTGTCCCTGTCTTGTTGTAGAATTCTTCGTGTCTGACTAAAACTCAAAAAAATCCTGCACCCAGTCAGCCAATGGAGTCCCTCAAAATTAAATGACAAAATTTTGTACAACACGAATCATTAACCAATAGTCAAAAATGGGTGGTCAAGGTCCAAAAACTTACATGGGATGGTGGGGTAACATCGGTTCCCCAAAGCAAAAGTACATCACTTCTTACACTGTTTCTCCATTTGCTACCAAGCCATTGAAGGGTGCTTTGTACAACTCCGTTTTCAACACCTTCAGAAGATCTAAGAACCAAGTTTTGTACCTTGTTCTTCCTGGTGTCATTGTCTGGAACATCTGGGCTAAGGCTAGAGACTACAACGAATACTTGTACACCAAGGCTGGTAGAGAAGAATTGGAAAGAGTCAATGTTTAAACAATCGAATTGGTCGACGTGACTGACTTGTCCGTTAGCCTGCTTGACAGGCAAACGATGCATTAAGATGAGGTACCCTTCATCTCTTTCTCGCATATCGTTATAATAAATGTAACTATTAGACTGTTGTAGATTGGTGATATTATCAATATAAAATCGTATGGCAAAAATTCAAATTATTTGAATAGTAGTTATAAGGATACCTAATAGACGAACTGCAATAATGCCCACATTGAGGTATGTGCCTTTGTATTTGAGCTATCACTAATGATAATAATGTGCTCCTGATCAATAGCAAATAAATTCATCTAATCAGTGACATTTATATTTATTTCTCTTATAGTTATTAGCACAAGCTCACTTGTATTTATTATAATTCTATTACGATCAAATCCAATTAGCATTTACTGTAGGATATATTATACTAATTAATTTACTTAGTTCTCTTGTAAACCTTGTTGATAAAGGCAGTCAAAACTTCCTTCTTCAAGCCTCTAGACTCATCAATTTGTTCGATCTTCTTCTTCAATTCAGAGACGGTTTTTTCTTCGAAATCGTAGTAAGTCTTTTCAATACCCAAGTCCTTGAACAATTTCTTGCAAACGGCTTCAGATTCATCATCCTTTCTACCATAGTTTTCATCTAATACCTTTCTTTGTTCAGGAGTAACAACCAACAATGCTTGGTTTACGACCCAAGAACACTTGTTATCCTTGATATCAGTACCGATCTTACCAATTTGTTCTGGGGTACCGAAACAATCCAAGAAATCATCCTGAATTTGGAAATATTCACCCAAAGGAATCAAAATGTCATGAACTTGCTTCAAGTCAGCATCCAGACTAATACCAGTCATATGCATGGCTAAAGCAACTGGTAAATAGAAAGAATAATATGCGGTCTTGAAGGTGACAATAAATGAGTGCTTTTCCAAAGAAAATCTATCCAAGTCAACGACTTCTTCATCAGCTGTAACCAAATCGATCAATTGACCCAATTCAGTTTGGAAGGTCACATCATGGAACAATTCCAATAAGTTCACGTAGTACTTATCATTACGGAAGTATTTCTTTAACAACATGTAAAGAGCACCTTCCAACATAAACGAATCGTTGATGGCAATATTACCAACACCTTCAACTAAATACCAACATGGATGATCTCTTCTTGTTTTAGATTGATCCATGATATCATCGGCAACCAAGAAATATGCTTGTAATAACTCGATAGCCCATCCCAAAACTGCAACCTTCTTGAACTCTTCATCGCTCAATTTGTCGGCTGTAGTGTTGTTAAGAATGGCATAAGTATCAACCACCGACAATCCACGGTTCAATTTACCACCAGGAGTATTATAGTACAAGTTCTTGTGGAACCAGTCAATAGCTGCCTGGGGCATTTTGTAGTCGATGAGGATTTGTTTCAAATCATCAGCTAACTGGTCGAAGAGGTCAATAAATCTTTGCTTGGACATGGTGTTAAAGAAGTTATACGAGCGCGTTGAATTTTTAGGAACGACATCGACAAAACGAGTATCTAATTTAAACCGAAAAAGGCTAAAATTGGACAAAATGAAGTATTATTGAGTACTCAACAGCGATATGACTATTTATAGTATTGTAGGTATTCCAGTAGTATAGACTTACGACTTTTACACTTTAATTTCGGATTTTTTTCACATCTCGAATCGGTCACATCCTCCAGAGTGTAGGAAGATAATTCTCATTGTTCATCTTCCCGATCGCAGACAGAATAACTCATCTCAAAATGTGTTTTCCGTTTTCTATAATGATTATTCTAAATAACTAATTTCATTATGAAATATGGGCTTTAATGTTACAATGTGTCTCTGAAATATAGATGATACCTACTACCATACTTATGCTCTATAAATACAATTAGTTTCTTCTGGAACGCTTGCTCTTGCCTGGTCTAGAAGTCTTTCCCTTCATTTTCTTGGAAGAAAATCCACTGATATCAGCTGAGGATGCAGCATCGTTGGATCTCTTGAATCTCTTCATTCCACCAAATCCGTACTTGGAATTCTTAGCAAGTCTCTTCCCATTTGGCTTTCCTCTCTTGTTACCAGGTCTATCTTCACGAGTTGCTTCTTCAAGAGCAATATCAAAGTCATCTTCACCATTCATTTCGGTAGCACCTCTCTTCTTCAAGGTCTTGATTTTTTCAAGTGTATCCTTCTTTTGCTTAGCTCTTTCTTGAAGAGTAGCGTGTTGAACTTGTTTACCAAACTTCTTTAATTGCCTTTGCTTCTTGGCATCTTCAGATGCCTTCTTGTCAGCAGCTTCCTTTAATAACTTGGTCTTCAATTTATCCATATGTTCATCACTCTTGACCATTTCAGCAAAGTAATCCACAGGTCTAGAAAATGGAACCTTTAACTTCAACAAGGTACTTCTGGCTTGCTTGACGGCATCCAACCCTTGCTTATAGAATGCTAATTCTCTTTCGGTGTCATCATAAATATCCTTGATAGAGGCTTCAGTCTTGTCAGCACTATTGACAGAGTAGTGCTCGATGAATGAATGTTTGGCCCATGGTAATTCTATACGGGCAAGAGAATCCTTTAATGCTGCAGTGTTATTTATAGTTAATTTGGTGTAAGGAACCACGTCTGCATCAGAGTCAAGTTCAACATCTGAAAATGGAACATCTTCTTCTTCTTTTTCTTCGTCGTCTTCAGCATTTTCTTCCTCTTCTTCTTCTTCTTCCTCTTCTTCTTCTTCCTCTTCTTCGCTGTCTCCATCTTCACTTTCTTCTCCATTTATGTCACTTTCACTTTCACTAGCAGCCAATTTCTCCAAATCTAATTCCTCGTCAGACTCTTCAGAATCGGCTTCGGCCTCTTGTTGTGCCTCAGCTTCTTCTTGATCACGTTGCAACTTCTTCAACTTTCTTTGCTCCTTCTTGGACAAGGCATCACTTTGGTATTCCTTTTCCTTCTTGCTCTTCTTCTCCACAACTGGTTCTTTGACTTCTGGTATCACTTGTTCCACCTTAGCTTTCTTTTCCTTCTTGTCCTTGGCAGGCTTGGACTTGGGTGCCTGTGTGGCCTCCTTGTCCTTCAAGTTCTTCAATTGTGTCTTTAATAATCCCCCTTTAGCCATTTCTGTGTGATTAGAGATTTGTGATAAATGAAAAATTTGGACTATGCGATGCGATGGCTGATTGTGGGCGCGCACTACCCATTATCAAGAATCCCTAACTATTCCAAGTATAATCATTATCATTTAAAAACGTTTTCCCTGCTCCATATCTCCACCATCTGCTCAAGCAACTATAATGGTTGACATCGATTGATTTTTCTATACGTAAATTATTGTCGTAGGCTTCACATACACATCGTTTAGAAGCAAGTACATCGACTGAAGAAGGACATGCCATATAGGGAGCATGGTAGTAACCAATATCTTCAAAGTGATGGATCTGATTTTTGTCAGCGAGGATATTTAATGCAATTGAATGAACTGGAGCATCACCCCAACGTTCATAGTAAAAACCACCCGTGCGATCTAAATAGTCGAAATAAGCATTGTAAGCTTCAGATCGGAAGAAGTTAAGGTTGGCAATTTCAAAGTTGGACCAGAAATGGCATAAGTTATAGGAAGTGTTTGATTCAATCATTGGAGCCCAGTGGTTTAAGTCGGTTTCATTGGTAGTAATGAACTTAATTGAATTGTTGGGGTGAACAAATTGAGGGTATTCTTTCATGAATGTCTCTACTGTCTGCCAGAGAGTAGGGATAGTGTTTTCGTATTCTAAAATGGCAATGACAAAGCCGTAAATCTTATTATTTTCTCTCATTAGAGTAAATGGATCGTATTGAAAGTCACACATATACCTTACGTCTGGTTCAACTCGGAAATACCAGTCATAATTATCCAATCTTTTTTGTTTATAGAAGAATCCTGAGTTGAAATGACACATGTTTCGATATGAGCGGTACCCTCCATAAATAACGTTGTTTTTTTGGGCATCCTCTAAATTCTTTTGAAGTTTCTCTTCATCTATAAATTCCGGAGGTTCCCAGTCCTCCTCTGGAATAAGTTCGTAGAATGTTTCTCCACTTGCCATCAAGGTGGTTTGCTCAATGAAATCCTGATCAAACGGTACTTCATTCATGAACACCCATGGATACTTATAATTTCGATTGAAACGATCCTCCAATGATCTCATGGACTCCAATGCTCCCTTAAGGTCCAGATTTCGTGCTAACATCACCATGGTGGCGTTTTCACGTCCGATCTGAGTTCTGTCTCTTGGTGGTGTCTTTTTATCAAGGTAAGAATTCGAAGCCAACTTGGGATGGCCTCGCTTTATGGGGTCGTACGGTATGGACGAAGTAATGTCGCTCCCATTGGTGGTGAAATAGTAAGCAGCAGCCACTGCCACTATTATGGGGAGAAATAGTCTGTAAAAAGCCATAGCATTTGAGTAGTCGCAGTCGTTAGATATCGCGATAGATCGAAAAGACAGTAAGTAAATTATTTATACGGATAAAAATGGTTCTGGTATTTGAGGGAGAATTAAGCTTGGTTAGAAAAGGCTGCTTTAAATTGAATTATTTTATATAGTAATGAACAAAATGTCCGAACTGTGTTGGTCAAGTTAACAATTTTTATAAGTTTATGCGAAAAATAAAAAAAATGGTAGTACTTTAACTACTCAAGAAAACAAAATATGGAATAATTTATTATTAAAAGTAAAGAGATAAAATTCAGATAAGGCTTGAAGAGTATTGATAATAAAGACTTACCATCAAGTTATAAATAAGTACGGGCATCTAAGCCTAATTAGAAAAATTAATGATATTCAGAGTTGTATTTCAAAGAGATTAAAATTAATTGAAAACAGTAAAAATTGATTGGAACCAAAACTGACAATACGAAAGTTACGCCAAGCAATCAAAGACAATTTCCTATCATAAATATAACTATCCAAGACCTTACCTATTTGGTGACCGCCGATGGAAGTCGCGCGCACGTGACCGCAAACCATCCAATAACGTCCCGGCAAATGCAATTACCAGGAAATTTTTTTGGATACACACTAGCAGCCAGTTATTGAATCGCTCAGTAATCTCTCATAATCAACGTGAGCAGTTTCTATTAACAATGCTCCGTAACAGCTTGAGGATACCATTGAGAAGGTTGGCCACCAGTGCTGACCCAGCAGCCACTCCTAATCGTGTTCATGGAGGTTTAAAAGATAAAGATCGGATCTTTCAAAACGTATATGGTAAATACGGCCATGACTTGAAATCTGCCCAAAAGATGGGTGACTGGTACAAGACCAAAGAGATCATATTGAAGGGAGACAAGTGGATCATCGATGAAATGAAAAAGTCTGGATTGAGAGGAAGAGGTGGTGCAGGATTCCCCTCTGGTCTTAAATGGTCGTTTATGAACCCTCCAGGTTGGGAAAAGAACCCAGGACCTCGTTACTTGGTTGTTAATGCCGATGAAGGTGAGCCTGGTACTTGTAAAGATAGAGAAATCATCAGAAAGGATCCTCATAAGTTGGTTGAAGGTTGTTTATTGGCTGGTCGTGCCATGAATGCCACTGCTGCTTATATTTATATTAGAGGTGAATTCTACAATGAAACTGTCATCTTACAACAAGCTATTAATGAAGCTTATAAGGCCGGATTCCTTGGTCGTAATGCCTGTGGTTCCGGTTATGACTTTGATATCTTTATTCACAGAGGTATGGGTGCTTATATCTGTGGTGAAGAAACTGCCTTGATTGAATCTATTGAAGGTAAGGCTGGTAAACCAAGATTGAAGCCTCCATTCCCAGCTGGTGTTGGTTTATTCGGTAGACCAACCACCGTGGCCAATGTTGAAACTGTTTCAGTGGCCCCAACCATCTTAAGAAGAGGTGGTGATTGGTTTGCTAGTTTCGGACGTGAAAGAAATCAAGGTACCAAGTTATTCTGTATTTCTGGTCATGTCAATGAACCATGTACCGTGGAAGAAGAAATGTCTATTCCTTTAAAAGAATTATTAGAAAAGCATTGTGGTGGTATCAAAGGTGGATGGGACAACTTGTTAGGTGTTATCCCAGGTGGTTCTTCCGTTCCAGTCATGACCAAAGATGTTTGTGATGACATTTTAATGGATTATGATGCTTTGAGGGATGTTGGTTCTGGTTTGGGTACTGCTGCTGTCATTGTCATGAACAAGCAAACCGATATGATCAGAGCTATTCAAAGATTCTCTGCTTTCTACAAGCACGAATCTTGTGGTCAATGTACTCCATGTCGTGAAGGTACTACTTGGTTACAAAAGATGATGGACAGATTCGTTAAGGGTCAAGCTACTGAAAAGGAAATTGACCAAATTTTCGAATTGACCAAGGAAATAGAAGGACACACCATTTGTGCATTAGGAGATGCTGCCGCATGGCCAGTTCAAGGTTTGATTAAATCTTTCAGACCTCTTATGGTTGAAAGAATCAACCAATACAATCAAGAAAACCCAGTCAAGGTCGGTGGATGGGTTGATGGTGGTAAAGTCAAGGAAGGAGTAGTTGTGGAAAATCCTTTGCCAGCTGCTCACCACTGAGCCTAGCATATTCATAGATCTATGATCACTCGCGCATGCACATATATATTAGTTAATGTTGAACTGTAGACATAGCTGTAAATTTGTCAATCAATAAGATAATTACAGAACAAGTGTAGATATTAGTGGGTAGATTTGTATCGAATATTCACAGCTCTTTATTCTGAATATGTAAGGAGCCAGTTTACGGCAAAAAGAAGAATTTAAATTTGGTCTTGACCCAGCAAAGCCCATATCATTTCGATCGGCTGTAAAGTTCAGAATTATTGAATGATGATTTAAGAATTTTAATGTGATCAAGTTCGGATATCTCTGGTACTAAACAGGGAGGTCTACACCCGCACTATCAGGATAATCGAATCATTATACTGATAAATACAAGTGGAAGCTCGACGATTGTGCCAATTTGGCTATGGCCTAATGTGCTCACATTGATTTCTAACCCACTTTCGAAATCATGGGACGATAGAAATTTCAACATTGATTAGTGGGAATTGTTTGGGTACAGCAATCTTAAGAGATCTAACAGGCGATCGTGAAATAAAAACTCCAAGTAATTTATGATATTAGCGGAAGGTCTGGGAGAGAATATATATAAAAAAAAAATCTGTTACATCTACAAAAGGGCATTCAAATACCTCAAATACGTTTGCTTCGGTACTTTTATCTATCGTGCCGTTGAATTAAGTGGTGCGACTTTCTGATTCCACGGAGTACCTCCTAGTTAAATTGAAGATCGCGTGTATAATTAGATAGAGTCATATAAGCCTCGAGGCTTTGGAATACGTATCTCTTTGTGGAATCAACTTGTAGCTCAACCAATATGAAAATATATTTACCGATTCTTGCTTTTTTAAGTCTTGAATTGTTCACGTCTTCCGCTATCTTGTCGTGGCTCACACTACTCGCAGACGCATCGGAGTTGAAAAATCGGAACACATTCACCATAACCTGATTGGACATGAAGCCTTCTTTGTTGATCGCAGCTGCTTTGGCCACCACTGCATGGACCGCCGTGGTCGATTCGAAAGTCAATTCTGGTGGAAATGGTGTCGAAGTCTCGGGAAAATCAGGAAATCTTAACATTTCTCCTTTGACCGAAGAAGATAACCATCCAACTCCATCTCATGAAAAGGCTCCATTGACTCCTCCTACCTCGGAGGACACCCCTGAAGATGAGTCCGGCTCCTACAACTCATTTATCATGTCAGTTTCGATGATTATTGTGTCTGAAATTGGTGATAAGACATTTTTGATTGCAGCCTTAATGGCCATGAGACACTCTCGGTACGTGGTGTTCTCGTCAGCATTCATTTCGTTGGCCATTATGACCGTGTTGTCAGGATTGGTGGGTCACGCCTTGCCCACCCTCTTATCTAGAAGATTGACTCAATTTCTTGCATCCATATTATTTCTTGTATTTGGATATAAATTGACCCGTGAAGGGTTGGAAATGTCTAAAGATATGGGAGTGGAAGATGAGTTGGCCGAAGTCGAAGAAGAAATCGAAATTTCCAAGCATAACCTCGAAGATCTTGAGTCTGGACAAGCACCAAGAAATAAAGAATGGTATGTGGAAGTTGTGGATCAAATCAAAAATTTGGCTTCTTTCGTATTGTCTCCTATATGGATTCAAGTGTTCGTAATGACATTTTTGGGTGAATGGGGTGATAGATCTCAAATTGCAACCATTGCAATGGCTGCTGGATCTGAATACTGGTTTGTGATTTTAGGGGCTATTGTTGGCCACTTCTTGTGTACATTAGCAGCTTGTATTGGTGGAAAGTTATTAGCCAAGAAGATCAGTATGAGAAATGTGACCTTGGGTGGTGCTTTCGCATTCTTTATTTTTGCATTATTATATTTGTACAATGCTTATTACGATATTGAGGATTGATACAACGTCTTTAGATCATATCAGAGGGAGGTGTTCTTGATAAAAATAAAACTCTAGGACTTGCTCATGTAAAACATGTAGTAGCCAACTCTAAATATATACATTCATTCAATCTACAGTGAAATTACAATCAATATTTGTAAGTAGTATACATATATTTCTTCTTCATCTTTAGATAGCTTGACATCGTCCACCTTGAAGTCTTTTTCGTTTCATGGAGTAAAAGTTTTGTCAGAGTTTTATAATACTCAATTGGTAGTCGAAGTTAGTGAATAACTCCCAACCCTAAATATATGGGAGGACATATAATCATCTATAGCATCTCTAGTAGAAGTTCATATCGATTTGCAAGGTATAGTGAAGCTTTCCAAATGTTTCTTGAAAGTTGAGTCAATTAAATGTCGTCAAAAACTGAACTAACAATTGAGTCGCCTTGTTTGGGGTTTCCCCCGTTCCTAGTAGGTAGTCAAAGTGGCTTTCTTGATCTTATACATCAGAATCCCGCAATTATAGAGCACAACGAGAAAATATGATTGAAATAGAAATCACCACCAGTGTCTCTAGTTTGAAAGGGAAAAAAGACTTGAGACCTACTCAGAATCAGGACTAGCATCCCCAAGTTGAAATGCCACTTACTATATATAAGACAAGATTGTCGTTCTTGTGAATTCTCAATTATTGATCGGCTTTTCGTCATATCACACCCTGACACATGAACTTCTGCACTTGATTTGGAGTCAACGGCTTTTCCCCACCAATGATTGCCAGCTCCTTGTCAGCAATCTCCTTTGCAGCTTTGTTCTTTTCGTCTGTACTTTTCTTACCCTCTGGAGTTTCTAACCACGCCAATTCTTCTGCCGTATGGAATCCGTAAAACTGAAACTCATCTCGAAGTTCTTGCGCCCGAGAGAAACACCATTGGGCAAACTCATCGTTGTTGGCGCCATTATTCTCGGTCAATGCCTTGTTGATCCACTCGTCGACTTCAGGCAATACCTTTTTCCGGAGAAGAGTCGTCACTAATCCCTCTTGCTGTGTGGTTGGAAACGTGGGTAAAGGGTACACATTGGTACTAGAAAGTAACTCATCGTTGTTGCTCAAGTTGGAGGCAATGGAATGAAGTTGTGTGATCAAGATCTGAAACTGATTTTGGAAATGGGCATAGTTAGGGAGTTTAACTTTAGTAGGGTGTCTATTATGATGATTGACTTGATCAGCCAATTTTCGAAGAGATAGATGAGCTTGATTCAACCGGTTCCGTATGGACTCGAGCGAGTCTGTAGGGACTTGTGAGTTATCAAAAGTACTCATCAAGAAGAGTAGTTTAATTGTAAACTATCATCGCGAATTTAATGTGCACTATATACCAACAATGATACGAGGAAATTGGAGTTTAGCAGCCGAAGTTAGGCGAAATGAACTGAAACAACAACTGAAAGTACAACAGCGGCAAAAACATCAACACAAGCTTCAAAAGCTTCAACATATTGATCCTATTCGATTATACTATCAGATCGATCGATTGGAGAAAGAGGATCCACTTTCAGCACATGATAAGAAAAGACTTCAGGGATTAAAAGAAGATTGGGAATTCATAGAAAAGAACAAGCTACATCAGGAAAAGCTCGAACCATTCAAACAGAAACTTGAAAATGATAAGAAGAAGAAGGAGGAAGATAGTAAGAAACTTTGGGGACAATCATCAGTCTACTTTAATCCAGAATTGAATCCCTTGGGAAAGGTACCGAAAGAGGGACTCCCGAACTGGACAAAGCCATTGAAACGTCATCAGATAGAACATTACGATCGAGACCCGATGTTGGACTCTTTGGGGGTCGTTTTACCTGAAGGGGAGCCACCAAAATTTTATAAGATTGTGGTGAATGCTAATAAAACAGAAAAAGTGGTTGAAGCAGCAGCTACGGGAGTGATGTTGGCTCCAAGAGTGATACAGAAGAGACACAAAGTAGAGGCTCAAGTACCGACCAAGAAACAAAAGGGAAATGAAATGGAAAGTGGAGAATGAGGTGCACAGTTATTACTGATTGAATTATTCTACTCTTTTAGAGGCATTCAGAGGAATGAAATGAGAATAACGTGGGTATTATAATAGTGTGGTTGATAGGTGCAGACCAAGAGCAGTCTTATACGGTGTCGTATTATTCAATTTACAAAGGTAATGCTTGAAAGTCTTGATGTTCAAAAAGAGTTAAGTTTATTGAGTACGGTCAGTACAAATCAATAACATCAATATCTTACACCACTATTGAGTATGACCAACTCCACGACAATTATAGATAAAGAGGATCAAAAATGGTATCAGTTCCAAGCAACAGCATATCTAACGAGTTCTTTAATCCTTGGAATAGTCTGACTAGTCTCTGGACAGTTTCACAGACAATTATATAGCAATGGGGGCATAGACTACTCTAATAGCGTAATGAACATAAAACAATGCCATTACAAGGGATCTATCTTTATGAAATTTAGTACCTTTCTATCCATAACAAATACATTATTCAGATGCTATATCCATGTACCAACCCAATGGCCGTCGTTCGCCAACTATATACATCACGACAACAATCTAACTACAAGCTCCCAAGTGCCAAACATTATGATGGAGTTTGGTACCGTTCTTAACATGTGTGGGGTTAACCCACCATACATACTGGCCAAACCCTCTTCTTTTATCACTAATCGGAAACATTGAACCAATCCAGTATACTTGGGCTTACCAGTGGCCTCCAAAGGTGCTTGCCTCAAACGAGTACGAACAACTTCATGAGGGTATGTTATTAAGGAGGCAATGAATTTGGCAGCACCAGCAGCTCCTGAACGTGCACACCATTCAA
The DNA here is from genome assembly GCA_030561405.1 of Suhomyces atakaporum. Taxonomy (NCBI): domain Eukaryota; kingdom Fungi; phylum Ascomycota; class Pichiomycetes; order Serinales; family Debaryomycetaceae; genus Suhomyces; species Suhomyces atakaporum. The sequence continues at coordinate 72,296 of JAKTXH010000012.1, forward strand.
AAACATAATCTTTAGTGGTTTTGGAGTTTTCATTAACACCATGAATTTCCAATGACCTTTTGTTAATGAACATTCTCATTTGTTCATACAAAACCCATTGTAAGGTAGACTCAACTCCTCCAAGGTAAGAAGCACTCAATCCCTTATACAAACTTTTAAAACCTTCATTTTTGATGACATACTTGAGACAATCCCAAGAATTCTTGTAATGCTTTCCTTTAGTTTTGTCAAGTTGTAAACGAGTCTTGATCAACCAGATGGGGTTGGTGGCGGTAGAAGTCACGAAACCGGCGTTGATACCTGATACCAAATGGACCCAGGTGGCTTCCTTACCATTGGTGAAATTTGATGATAAAAATTCCTTAGAAGCTCCATAGGTGAAGAAGTTGATTGAACGAGCAGGAATTACTCCTACCAAATTTGGTCCCAAACCTTTAAAAAGAGCTCGGGATCCTTCAGTTACATAAAGCTCTTTAATCACCGTCAAAGTTTCTTTTAAGTGTTGTGCAGTTTGAATCACAGGATTGGACGATTTGGGAGTTTTGTTATAAAGGGTATGATATACATCAGATTGAAGTCTGGTTTTCACCACATCAAGTGGACAAGTCACTATTGCTCCCACCATTCCTCCTACACCACCAGCAAAAAAGTGTACCCATTTGGGAGTCTCTTTAACTACCAAAGGCTGAGAAACTTCCACTGGTTCGGGAGAACGGAGAGTTGATGACTTTTCATCCGACACGAGGTACGGGAACGACGACTTGGCGTCCTTTTCTATTCTTTCGAGGCCGTTGGGCATTGCGATGAGATGAAAATTTGGTGCTAGCAACGAAGTGATAGTGCGACTGCGACTGTTAAAAATGTTTATCAATTGGGAAGGAATAAAGGTAAATCAATCTTTAGATTAATTGTTTGATTTAGTATTTACAATGGTATAATGTCTATCTTTTATTTAAAAGTTTTATATCATCATAGCTTCATTTCAATGTTTTGATGAAATTGTCAAGATTATATTCTTCTTCATATTGAGATTCATCCCATAAATCAGCCAATTCACCAACTGCTCCAGCTGCTTTACCTGTAAGACCTCCAGCAACATCATCTGGTACACTGGTTTCTTTTTCGGTCTCACGTTCTTCCGTTATCTTAGTGGCAGCTTCATCCACATCGAAAAGATCAAGCAATTGGTTAGTATCCATAGAATTTAAGCCCGCATTTTGTTGATTCACAATAGTTGAGGCAATATTCATCTTGAATTTTTGAAGTCCCATAATCTTTTCTTCCAATGTGTTTTTGGTGATTAATCTGTACACATTGACCACCTTCTTTTGTCCCAATCTATGGGCTCTATCCATAGCTTGTAAATCATTCATTGGATTCCAATCATGCTCCACAAATATAACCGTATCAGCTCCCGTCAAGTTAAGACCCAAACCTCCTACTTTGGTGGTCAAAAGAAGAACATCAATCGATGGATCTTCATTAAACTTTCTAACAATAGATTGTCTCTCACGTGGATCGGTACTACCATCAAGTCTCATAAATGTTACCGATGGAAGGTGTTTTCTTAAAAGTTCATTCTCAACAATATCCAACATATCTTTAAGTTGACAAAATATAAGTGCACGATGCTCAGAAATTACACCTTCAGTAGTAATCATTTGTTGTTTTTGCTTCTGTTGGAATTTGGCTGATGAGTATGAACTATCATTAACCCCAATACCACACTCAAGTAACAAGGTTTTCAAAGATAGAAGTTTTGGAGCATGCTCGATACTTCTTAGTTCTGATCGACGTGCTTGTAAGAAATTAGTAACCTCAGCGAATTTAGGATGATCTGGTGATAAAACCAATGCTGGATGGTTACATAACTTTCTCATGTATTGCAAAGCTTGGAAAACATGAGTTTTAGCTTCAGCACCTCCAGATTCCATTCCTTTACCAACTTCTTCTAAAACAGTGGTTTTTTGTTTTTTGGCAAAATCTTTGTATAACTCTTTTTGTAAATCACTGAGTTCACAATAATAATCTTGAATGATCTTTGGTGGCAAGTCTGACAAAACATCTTCTTTAAGACGACGCAACATAAATGGCAACACTTGCTTATGTAAAGACTCCAATGCCAATGCTCCAGCTTCTTGTTCTTTAGAAGACGTCTTACTGTTTCTGCTGGCAGCAATTGGTTTGGCAAACTTTTCATGGAATACCTTTTCAGTTCCTAAAAATCCAGGCATCAAAAAATCAAATAATGACCATAACTCCAATACATTATTTTGAATAGGAGTACCAGACAAAATCAATCTGTGTTCAGCCCTTACCCTCTTTACCGATTTGGTGAGTTTAGAGGCCGCATTCTTAATAATATGACCTTCATCTAAAACACAATAATTATAATCGTGTTGCGTAACATGTTCGACATCATTACGTGCAACATCATAGGAAGTAACGACAACGTCAGCTTGAGGGATTTGGGCACGAAGTGGTGTTCTAACACTGGGTCCTCCTGCGTAAACTAAAACTTTTAAAAATGGTGCATATTGATTTAGTTCTTGTTCCCAATGACCTGTTAACGATGGTGGGCAAATGATCAAGGATGGTAACTTTCTGAATTCAGCAGCTTGCGTTTCCTTGAATTTTTCTTCTCTGATATAGTGATCAGATGAAACAATACAAATGGTTTGTAAGGTTTTACCAAGACCCATATCGTCACAAAGAATTCCATGTAAATGATATTTGTTTAAGAAAGCCAACCAATTAACACCTTCTTGTTGATATTTTCTTAAGGTAGCCTTGATAGTCACAGGTAAATCAAATGGCTTGATTTTGGTTGGATCCATCATTTGTTGAATAAAATCTCTTTCTCTATCTCTTCCCTTTAATAATTCTTCTGGCATATCGTCAGGATCTGGAATACCTGCTTCTAATGGTACCAACTTGATAATGGCCGCAAAAGTGGTTGTTGCTAATATACGAACATCTTGATCAGAGTCACTCATTCTACCCAATACTGGAACAATTAAGAACACAATATATGGTAAAATATCTGACCCCATAGTCGTCGAAATATGATAAATGGTTTCAATAGCACCTTGTCTTTCTTTAATTTGACCGGCATTGTTTAACATGGGTAAAACGTATTTGATCAAAAAAGTAAAAGCTTTGGTGGGAGCAACTGAACAAATAGTAGCAAGACACTTAGCAGTAGAGTAACGGAAAACAGAATAATCAGAGCTTAACCCTGGGGCGAATAACGTGAGCTTGTCGGTGATTTCGGCACACAATGATTTATGTAACTTTGGCAATAACGCTCTAAGTACACCCAAAGCATCAATAACACTTTGTCCTCTCAAATCATCCGGAGTCTCTGAGGTTTGATCAAAAGTATTTAAAGGTTCAATCATAATTTCTCTTAATTTCGGAACTTCTTCAAACAACTTCTCACCATAAACGTCCACTAATGATTCAAGAGAGAGGATGGCACCATTACGTTTGATTCTAGCTTCATGGACAGAACGTTCATGAGCAGCAATATCCGCCGGATCGGTTTTAGCTTCTTCTTTTCTTAAAGAAAGAATAATATTTTTGAACTTCACATTGTGATGGAATTCAGGAACCTCAGAAGTATCAACACATAAAAATGCACACAAATTCTTTACAATCTTATCTGCCGCACCTTTCTTACCAACGGAGCACAATTGTTGAATAAGTTGTGCTACCGATTTTGCAGATCTTTGTTGCAATATCAAGGTTTCTTCTTGCTTAATACTATCCATAAGTGATCTGATGATAGGATTGAGTTTTTTAGGGACACCTGATAACGCCAAAATTGAACCAGCATAAGCAGCAAGTATACCAGTTACTCTGTGGGTTCTGATAGATTTAGCTTCTTCTATGGCTACCGTTATTCTATGCTTACTATCTTCCAAGGCCTGATTAGCAGACATACGATATGTTGCGGATAAGTATTTCTTCAATTTGGTAAATGTCTCATTGATGATAGTTTCTGCATTTTCAAGACTAAATGCTCCTGGACCTGCTTCGGATTCACCCTGTACAACAACTGGAAGTTGTGGCACCTTAGCAGGTGGAAGTTTGGCTGTAGTAACAAACACATCAAAAAGTTGTAAACAAGATGTTCTAACCGATTTCAATGTTGGAACTAGTTCACGGAAGTTTGGAATTGATTCTGGAGATTGAAGCAAATTCAACATAAGCTCACCGAATAAGTCTATAGCAATTTTGGAAGGCTTTAAACCGCGTGAATTGGATGCAGATGCATATTCCTCAATAACTAATGCAGAGAATAGTCTTTGAGTCGCATGAGGTGAGGTCAAATAGTTCAAGATTATACCAAATACTTGTCTGAGAAGGTCTTCATCTGTGACAAAGGAGAGGGTATTACCTATAGCATGGGCCGCAGTACTTCTGGTCGCAATAAACTTATCATAGCCGACCAACATAACATCACCTTTAAAGATAGGAGCGTCAATGTTAACCTTCAAGTCTTCGCCGAAGGGAATATCATTTTTCACTGTCTCGGAGGATTTTCTCTTTTTACCCTTTTTATCTTCATCTAAGTCTAGAGATCCCAAATTATGACCTGATGGACGAACAATCAAAGTAGTATCCATTTGATAATTATGCCTTGAAATACCAATTGGAGTCATCAACAAAGTTAACAATGGTTGGAAATTTGTACCAAAAATGACATCTATTGAAGGGAAGATATCTTGATTTTTTTGAATCTCTTCAAGTAACGAATCATAAACAGTGGCAGACAATTTCAAAACTTCCGGATTTTGTTCCACCAACAAATTTTGAAATATTAACCTCAATGTTTTAGAGTCAATCCATCCTTTAGTGTTTGAGTCTTTAATACTTAAAAATTCTATAATAGTTCTTAAGACTGCTTTTCTAACATTAGTGATGGAATGTCTCAAGAATGGGTACAAACGAGGAATCAACTTCTCAAAAGTGTTTTCATCATTTTCAGTGGCGTCTTTTTGCATTATTTTGATGACCTCATGATGAGTACATAATTTTGCCAATAAGTCCATAACTGAACCAATAGATGCCGATAAGTCATCTCGTAAATTCACCAAAGAATCCCATATAGCATTCAATAATGTATGAATTAAGCTTTGTTTTGTACTGACAAACTGATTAGCAATAGGAGCTAAAATTAATGCAGCGACAGATTGAACATCATCATCACTTTCGTGAAGTCCATGAAGGACCATATTGACAACCATGTCGAGTAAGTTGGGGTTGGCTAATAATACATCTGTTCTTACACTCACAAAGTATCTTACACCGAGCATACCACCATGCTTTGCTTCCCAACACTTCATTACCATATTTTCTTGTAAAACCATGGCGTATAAGCAATTAAAAGTTTTTATGACAGTTTCATCACTTAAATGGATGAATAAGGCTGCTAAAGTTTGTGCACCAGATTCTCGTACTGGTGCCACAACAGTATCAGAAACGTAATCGCCAAATCTGTCAAGCGAAAACAAGGTACAAAGACGAACTGCCAAATCTTCCAAAGTGGCTGCGTTATTATAATTGTTATCTTCAACAGACTTCTTCTTTACTCTGCCAACCCCCTTTCCATGTTTTTTGATTAACTCTCTCAACCCCAAAGCAGCCCCGTGTCTGATCTCCCATTTTTCATCAAATAGGTCTGCCAATAAAAGTTCGTAAACACCTTGAAATTGCCAAACTAGTCCTGCTACCTTCGCATGTTGTGACAATAATGGAGATAACTCAGGTGCTTTAGTTTCTACAACCAATTTTTCTCCACCTTGTTGAGAGGTAACATCAAATTGAGGTGTATTTTCAGTTGGGCCAGTGGATTCTTCACCATTTTCGACCAATTTTCTTGATATGGAACTTTGTGATATATCCACGGGTTTGATTTTGTTTGCTGCCGATTTAGCGTTGGCTTTAGCTCTTCTTTTTTGCATTGCCTTTAATCTGGCGCTGGAAACAGATTTTCCCGGAGCAGGCGGCCTTTCATTTGGGGGTGGCGATGCCTCAGCCTTTATAGGAGGTGTAGATGATGGCGAGACGGATGATGGGGGAGATTCTGATTTGATAGAGGAAGGTGGATCGTCAATACTGAGGGCGGCCCTATGCTTTTTCAATTTTCCCATAAGAGAATCTTCAGAAATAGCCGAATCTATCAGTACGTCATCGTCAGATTTAGAGGCTAAAAATCTTTTACCACTCTTTAAAAGTTCCGCCAAATCGAAAGAGTTGAAATTCACAAGGTTTCCAAAGTTGTCATCCAACTTTTTCAACTCTTCATCTTGTTCTATTTTGATTTTATCTTCGTCCTCAAGTTTAACTTTTATTTCTTCGATTTTTATTTGAGGTTCTTCATTGTGTAAGGTTCCATTTGATTCCGATTCTATGGTATTAGGATCCCATAAGTCTGCATGATTGACAATACCTCCAAAAGCTCTTGCAGCTGCTATTCTAGTTTCCCATTTATTAGATTTCAAGAACGGGTAGACACGACCCAAAAGGTTGATGATCTCCTCCGGATGGCCCTTTGCTAAATCTGACAATTGATCAGCAGCAGTGTTCCGGATAAACGGAGTCGACCCAGTCTCTAACAATATCACCAAGCGCTCGAGCCTTGACATTGATGAAGTATGGAGAAGTGTAAATTTTGCTGTGAGATTGAATGGATGGAAATAACGGGTACCAGGTAAGGCTTAAAGTTGATGATCGAGTGAAGATTGGTGCCAGCACGGGAGAGGCGGGTGTGTATGACAATCAGCCACTAAGAATCGGTATGTTTAAAAGTGCTAATTTGGAACTTCAGATCTGCGACCATCGGGAGATTTCGTGATGTATTTATACTTTTAAAGTTGCAAATGGGCGGTGCGCGCACGCCAGCAATGACAGGATGTATGGAACTGAAGGGTACCAGTGGAGTTTATATAATTCGATGAATCATCTACAGTTAGTTATATACGATTCGTATTATGGTTGTTAAAGGTGGATTGAACACGTTTCGTGGGCATCGAGATGAGCTTCATATAAAAGGCCGCGACCTGCTCGAACGATGGATAATTTTCTGACACTGAAGCGATTTCTTATCGAGCGGTGATGGGGTCAGCGAAGGGGACTTGATTTGTGAAAATCAGTGGGAAATGGTACTTCAGAGGGTTGGAATGAAGTTTGTATGATCACTATGGATGGTGATGGATGGGTGAAATTACCAGAGTTTGACTAGTGGGTGGTCAGTTGGGTCACACTAGGTACGTGTTTTTTTTTGACTGATTGTACTACATATATCGTGATAATGGACAGTGTTAATATCATTATATTGATTAAAGATATAGATACCTCTTTCGTCCTTACTTGAACTTGGACTCTCTGGAAGCTCTAACTTCCTTCTTCTTACTTTCTATTTCAGTACGGGAAGCATTGTAACGCACATTTGTATCTTGGTTCATAGGATTTTCCGGTGACTTTTGGAACTCCTTGAAGATCATGTTTTTGATCTGTTGAGATCTCAATCCTGGGTTCTCCTTCTTGATTTCCGGAGTTCTCTTTTCTTCATACGCAGCAAACGCAGCCTTGACTCTTCTTTCAGGGTGCTTGTCGATATCTTTAGACTGGATACCCCCATCTTTCTGGGTCAATGACAATGCTTCCAAAGCGCTGTCTATACCACTGGCACTCAATTCTGGTGCATCATCATTGAAATTCAAGAAATCATCAATCTTACCTGTTCTTTTGGCAGCTACTTTTTCGGCACCTCTTTGCTTGGCCTTCAATGGTTTGGATGGCAACGCGCTTTCTTCTGCTTGCAACAAAGCATCTCTCTCAGCTTTCTTACGGGCGGCTTCTTCCTTCTTGAATTGAGCATCTTCCTTCTTTTTGTTGCCCTTCTTGGAACCATCTTCCCAAGCGGCCGCTTCTTCGGCTTCTAAGGCAGCTTCTTGGGCTTGTTTCTTCTTGTTGGCGTTCTCGGCCTTCTTGGCGTTTCCTGCTGCCTTCTTAGTGTTTTCTCCTCCTTTCTTAGCCATGGTGGTGGTCAATGATCTGGTTGATGAACCTCAGTTATATTAAACCTCACGTGAGACTCCGATCGGGAAAGGTTGCGGATGCACCAGGGCATTTAATATTGAAGTCAACATCACAGTTCAAGATGGTTATGGTCCTGTTTTCTGATCAGCCTATCTACTTTGATGGGTGCAAAAATTACATGTGAACGAAACGTAGACGTCACGATACTATCGAATTTAGAACTCAATTTGAGATAACTTATTGTGGCCAAATCACCTTTACACAGGACCGTTACTGTTGAAAATATCCCAATCTTAAAGGCTATAAAGAACGCTATAAAGAACGCTATAAAAAACAGGCGATTGAACTCGAGTAAAGACAAGTTTAGGGTGCTTTAGATTGAGGAGCCAACGTTGAGAAATATTATGTGAATTGAACTAACAATTGCTTTGCTTCCCCACCAATATTGAAATCTTATTTTATTCTCAAATTGATCATAATCCAGAAACACCTTGATGGTTCTTTCGGAAGTATAAAACCCCGAGGATTTCAACCATTCACATACCCATAAATGAAAATATTCCTCGATTTTCCTACAATCTCAAGTTCACGGTTTTATTCATTCAATGTATCCATAAATATATTTTTTTTCTTAGCTAACTTTTATGATGCTAGTATGGGGGTTACCAATCGACTACAATTTTGATGGTCTAAAGACAGCTCTACCTTCGACTTCTCCCATGACCAATTTGTTCAAATATTCTGGGAGATCCTTGAAATCATACACATTATAATGTGGCTTGATCTTACCCAAAGCGATCCATTTCATCAATTCAATTTGTTCAGAAGAAGTACCTCCAAAACAGAAAATGTACTGGATTTCACGTCTTGCCAATTGGAAGTTTTGGATTTTGAATTGACCTTGTCCCAAACCCACACTAACAATTTTACCTTGGTGCTTGATATATCTTTGACACATACTACTAGTAGCTTGATAACCCACAAAATCAAAACAGAGATCAAAACTTTCAAGCTCATGCTTGGATTTCTTCAAATCAGTATAGAATTCCTTAGCACCATTGTTCAATGCGATTTTTTCCAAAGATTCCTTAACATCTACTGCAACAATTTGTACACCATAAGTATTAAGAATTTGGATAGCGTTGATTCCTAAACCTCCAACACCAATTACCAAAACCTTGGTAGTAGGTTGAAGAACATTCTTAACTTTTTGAACTGCATGGAAGGGAGTCAACACTGAATCAGTGGAAACAGCTGCAACTTCAAAACTAACTTCGTCAGGAATTGGAAGTAATGATCTCAAATTTCTCACTAATAAGTATTGTTGGAAACCTCCATGTTCATTCAATCCATATGCTTGAGCAGAACCAGAACATTGATTATCGATACCAGCACGACAGTTTTCACAAGCACCACAAGCAAGTGCAATCATCATGGAGAACCTGCTCCCGATTTTATATGCTGGGTTATTTTTCAATTTTTCACCAACTTGAGCCACCAGGCCGGCGATTTCATGTCCCATAATGAATTTTTCTGGACCAGTTTGACCAATCTTGGCGACCAAAGGACCAGATTGAATAATATGAGGGTCACTCATACAAAGTCCAGCGGCTTCTACTTTTAACAAGATTTCATTATCACCAGGAGTAAGAACTGGTTGATCGTCAAATCTGACAATGTCATAGGTTCCCTTTTCGTAACCGTATGCAGATTGAGTTTTTGGAATAGTCATTTTGTCGTATCCAATTATGGGAGGATTGACACTTTTATAGGTATGCACGGACCGACAAACAGCCGAATTGTGGGGATAGTAATAGGTGGGGATCGGTATCAAGGCGCTCACTATACACACTGTGTGCAGGTCGCATGCAAGATTCGGAGGAAAATAACCTAATTTAACTTAGGGTACAGGAGGACAATATACTTTCTTGAGAAAAGTTTATCACGAATTGTATAATTGAGGTACATGAGATGATTAATTTAGGCATCTGAAGAATTGGGTGGGTTTTCTTCTGAGATAGTAGTTATCCTCGGTGAGTTTAACTAGATATATGGCAGGACCTGATGCATATAGCCGAAATTCCGAAAGGATTTATGTACCACAAAGGAATTACGATATTAATCTCAATAAGCAATTACACCAAAGTGGAGAAGCTCACAAGAACGGTTGTTAATATTGACGTTAAAGAATTCTTTAATTGAAAACCGGAATCCGGATTTCCCCTTTTCCTCTAATTTAGTACTCCTTGCTTGTGCTTTTTTCCTATCCAGTTGAAACTATCCATTGTCATATGAATTAAGGGTTCAAGGCTATTTAATACTATTGCATATGTGATTGATCCATACGTGTCCCTTTATCTCAAATAGTCGAATTATCAATACTTCTACGTTCACTCCAACTTAACATATATTTAATAAATAACATAAAGAACTGAAGCTCCCATGGAGCAACTTTTTGATGAACATTAACATGAGATCATAGATAACAACGTTCTTCTTATCTAAAGATCAACCCGGTCATTGATGTCATTCGTAGTATGCTTATCTACTCCGATTTTTGCTTTTTGGTGACAGGCTCACTGACATCCGCAACCCCATTTTCTTGAGGGGTGAGTGCGGGAGTGGACTGTTCGGCATGGAAATCTTTGATGATGGAATCAACGTCATCAATATTCAATTGTCTGACATCACCCAACAATTTGATCTTGGCGGTGACTTCCTTACATTGGTCATCAGATAAGTTCAAATTCAATTGATCAACTCTGGATTTAATAGCATTCCATCCAGTCAATCTGTTGGCAAAATGAATATATCTGGTCAAACCGAAATCAGATGGGTTTAAGATTTCGTAAGTAGATGGGTTAGCCAAAATAGCCTTGGCATGAATACCGGCCTTGTGAGTGAAGGCACAGAAACCAGTAATAGGGTTGTTGAAAGGAATATTGACTTGAACGGCATCAGCCACCAAGTTTTCCAAGTCTCTCAACTTATGCAATTTATATTTAGACAACACGTAGTCTCTGTCAGCAGTAATCATTCTTGCCATCAAAGCACCTAAAGGAGTAATACCGTTTCTTTCACCAATACCCAATACCGACACATCGATTAATTTGGCACCAGCTTCCAATGCAGTATAAGCATTGGCAATAGAACAACCGGTATCATTGTGGAAATGACATTCAATGTCACACGACACCACCGATTTAAGAGTCTTGACCAATTCATACACTTGTCTTGGATTAGCACATCCAACAGTATCAGCAATACCCACTCTATTCACTCCGATCTTGTCAACAGTTCTGTAAATGTTTAACAAATCGACAATATCTGATCTGAAAGAATCTTCGGAAGAGAATCTAATTTCAATTCCCTTAGACTTAACGAATTCGATGACTTCAATAGCACTTTGAGCAATATAATTCATATCCTTACCATGAGAATATTGTCTTAAGAATTGAGAAGTACCAATAACCACATCAACACCATCTACTCCAGTTTCAACAGCAACTCTAGCATCATCCATATGACATCTAATATGAGTTAAAATTTTGGCCTTAAGTCCCAACTTACAAATGGCTTCACAATCCTTTCTAGATTGTTCAGAGGCGACTGGGGAAGTTAATTCAATGTAATCAACACCAAAATCATCTAAAGCCTTTGCGATTTCGATCTTCTTTTCAGTGGTAAAGAAAGCATTGGCAAATTGTTCACCTTCTCTAAGAGTACTTTCGATAACTTCGAACTTGTTAACGTTAGATAAAAAATCGGATGGATTTGGTCCGTACGGATTGCTAGCAACTGACATGTTAATGATGACTGAAAAATTTGGGAAGTCCGAGTCCTTTATAAGAAAATTTTTCAACTTCTCCAGATCTGAAATTATAAATTCTTCCCTCCGGACCGAAATGAGTAATCTATAGTAGCGGCAAGCGTTATCAGGTGACACAAAGGGAATGAGTCAGAATAAGGAACATGACGGTCATCGCCGAAAATTAGGATAAAATGATCCAAAAATTTCAATAACCTTTGACAAACTCATCTACAACATGAAGGTATAATTTTAAAGCTTTATCACCTATAGTCGGTGAGTTAGTACAAAGTGATAAGGCAATTCAAAATGAGTCATGACAGAACTGATTAGGCGCGGTAGCGGAACAGGCATTACGTAACGCCGGTGATGACTGTAAAGGCAGTTATAGGCTAAGCGACACTATTATATTGCTCATATGACCAGTGAGTGAGAGCACAAAATTAACCAATCATCAAACAATGAACCAGTGATGACGATTTGTTAAGACAACAAGCAAACTACATAGTAGAGTACAACAGGTTCAGTAAACCCAGAAAACCAATGTGACATTCAGTAACAAACAACACATTCTCCCACTAGTAACAAACAATACAATTTATTAGTACCAGCTCTGGTCTCCCGTTCTGTTTTGTTCAGATTAACCATAAAAGGACTGTAACCTTGAAAACTCTTGGAAGGTGACAGTAAGATTTAGGGTCTCATTTTGGGCTCATTTTGGGCTTCACTCATCTCAGTGTGACATATTCTTGCTTTAGTTCTCGCTCTCTCCTGCTTTTTTTTTGTCGAGTAATGACAAGCTTTGAGCAACCAAATGTTTGCAACCACCTTAAAGCGAAAGCTTAGAATGGACGATGAAAAAAGTAGGGCCTATTTTTTTTCTACACTTTTCGAAAAACAATAAAATAATACGCTATATACTGACCATACAGTCAAGGGCCCTATGCCCAGAGAAATAAATGTACGCCATATGGTTAAACTTCAGTTGTAACCATTTTAACAAACCGAAATATTTCCGATTTCAATTTGATTAATTCAATATTCTTGATATTCAACTTCCCATTCATTCTAGATACAATTTTCTTAACAATTGTATTAATTTCGTGATTTGGAAGACCGGAAACTCTTTGCCAATTATAATCAAAATCAGGTACTTCCCCCGTAGTTGACTTTAAGCTCAAGATTCTCTTTTCCCTCATGGTTGCCAATTTAAAGCAACCAACAATTAATTTCTTCAATTCAAATCCCATATCGGTGTAGTTAGCAAAGTTATTGGATTGGTTAAGATATCTCAACAAATAAATGATATCCATATACCGGAAAAGATAGATGATACCTTTCATAAATACCGGTAATGATAACTTCAACCTACTGGTAAGTAATAAAAGGAATTTATCTAAAGGAAGTTCACGAGGATTGACCACCCTTGGGGATTCAGGAGGAAATGAGTTATGGATCTTGGTGGCAATATATTTGACAATAATGGTCATGAGTTGATTACGCTCGAATCTGAATTGTTCAGAGGAAAGTTCTTCGGATTTAATCACAGTAGTAGAGCTACTCTTCATAGAGCTTTTGACTTGTTCTACCGCCAACGAAGACTGAACTGGAGTGGGAGATGTGTGAGAAACTGGCGAAGAGCTTGAGCCGGTATTTGCAACCGTAGGTGCTTTCTTGGAAGATATTCCGGAGTAAGTACTTTCATCATCAGAATAACCTTCATGGTCAGAGACTAATAGAGGCATATCATCAATAGATTCATGCATAGGACTTGTATCACCATTAGTAATATCAAGACTAGAATTATCATTTGCCATCTTAAGATGATTCATCAAAGTGTCATGTGACGAGGATGAGATGTCAGATTTAACCAGAAAATCAACCAGGGAAGAAGGAACCTTACCGTTTACCAAGGAAGATTGTTGAGGAAGTTTAGAGGTGGGATAAATGTTATCCCCAATAGTAACCATATTGAAAAATTTGATCGGAATTTCGTGCTTCCTTTGATCACAGTAATCAATTAAGTAATATTCACAATGTAGCCAAAGTTGTTAAAATCAGTATCAGAATAAGCCAGTATACAAAAAGCCAAATAAAACGTAGGATTGCGGATTTCCGTCTAATAATTGAATCTGGACATGGTGACAGACAAATGATTGATAGACAGATAAGTTAGGACTTGAACAAAAGGGGGATCACGAGTGAAGGTAGAAAAGATTTCAATGAAATGATTTTAATGAAAAGATTTGTTTGGATTGAGGAGGTGGTTCAGGCTGTTGAACTGAATACTTGACTGATAACTGTGTCGATCACAAGGTTGACTGATGACTGACTAGAGTGTTGATAGTTATCCCTTTTTTTTTTAATGAGTCAGAGGTCGCACGGGATGCCAGTTTCCTAATCAGGCCGATATTTTTTGCCAGTCTGATATTTACAACCATGGCTTAGTCTAACGTATTCCATATACTTCACTATATGGTGTAGAGATTTCAGGTGTTTTTCGGTGAGTCCAACATGTTTTGTTTTTATGATCTAGCGATTGATTTTAATCATGAAAATTTGGGCTGGCTCTTTACCAATTTGATTCTATGGAAACACGGCTGGGTGGTCTACCTGGTTACCAATTGTAAAATGGGTCTAGTTTAAACGCCGTTGCAACCTTGATCACTCATGGACGACGTCGTAGTGAATTTGAATTTATATGTGGGCTCGAAAGCCCTAATTGTGCTGTCAATACTGACAAAAATTTAACTGTCCTCATTATGTACGGCTACAACGGGATCAGACGGGTAAACAACAATAATCGGCTAAACTGTCAATAATCATAAACTTGTGCCAAATTTAGACCTACTCGTATGGTTGCATGGGCCTGTAAAGCGTAACTCGGTTTCATCAACAGTTTTAACTATTGAAGTACCCACCAACCCAAGCAAATAGTACCACTATTGTCTGATACTTATATGCTAACAATATACTTCGAAATCTATAATTAGTTGGCGTATTCTAAGCGGATCATACCTAATTTCGGGGCTCCATTATCTTCAACCATTAAGCATAACGTTAATTCTCTCCGTATATATTTTGGAGGGAATTTTGGTCTCACTACTACTACGCTAGTGCACTATTTTTTCATAACTAGTCTTAATGACCCAATCCACGGGCACCTCCATTACCCCATCTGCTAGTGCAGAAATCAATCCAAGTGCTCCTTCCGAATCTTCGGCTTCGCCTGTTATGAAAAGAACTTATAAAGATGCAATCGCAGCTTTGAACACCCTCCAATCAAATTTCGCTTCAATTGAAGCTTTCAAAAAATTGGGTCCAAGTGTTAATCGTAACGAGCTTTCCATTCTTGAGGTTTATGAATATACCCGTCGTTTAGGTTACACACCAAAAGATTTCAATCGTTTGAATATTATTCATATCACTGGTACTAAAGGTAAGGGGTCAACTTGTGCGTTCACTGAATCCATTTTAAAACAATATCATAGTGATGGAATCATCAATAAAATCGGATTGTTTACATCTCCTCATCTTAAATCAGTAAGAGAAAGAATTAGAATCAATGGTGCTCCAATCACAGAATTGAAGTTTACAAAGTACTTTTTTGAAGTATGGGATAAACTATCATCAACTACTTCTTCCCCTGAACAATTCCCTACCTTGCAACCAAGTGAAAGCATTAAACCCATGTATTTCAAGTATTTGACCATCTTGTCATTTCATGTGTTTATTCAAGAAGGTGTTGACTCTGCCATTTATGAAGTGGGTGTGGGAGGTGAATATGATTCTACAAATATAATAGATAAACCTACCGTTACCGGTATTTCTAGTTTGGGAATCGATCATACTTTTATGTTGGGTAACACTATAGAATCTATTGCCTGGAATAAAACTGGAATTTTTAAACCTAATTGTCCTGCAGTGGTTAGTGAACAATTGGAATTTCCTCAATCCAAGGAAGTTATTGAATCTAGAGCTCAAGAAAAGCAGGTCTCCAGCTTACAGTTCATCTCTCCTGAAACCGTACTTCCTGAAGGGACCCCTCTCGGTTTAGCAGGTGAATTTCAAAAACAAAATGCAGCATTAGCTGTGAAAGTAGCAGAAACTCATTTGAAAGCGTTGGGAGTTTCTGAAAATGACTTACCTAAATATAATGAACAGGGAGTTATAGAAGAATTACCTGAAAAATTCACTCAAGGTTTATCAAAAGTGGATTGGGATGGTAGATGTCAAATCATTCAAAACAAACCAGGCTTTGAGAAGATTAACTGGTATATTGATGGTGCTCATACTCTAGAATCTATCAACGTATCTTCCAAGTGGTTCAAAGATGAACAAATTAAGAAGCAAACCACCAATTCAAAGAATTTAAAGATTCTTTTATTCAATCAACAAAGCAGAGAGAATGCAGATGCTTTATTAACCAGATTATACGAAAATATCAGTACATCTGATTCTAAATTTGTGTTTGATCATGTCATTTTCACTACCAACATCACCTGGTCTGATGGGAAATATAATTCTGATTTGATTTCATTAAATAATTCTCAAGAATTAATTGATAAATTAGTTATCCAAAAGGGATTGGCTCAAACATGGGCTGATTTGGATCAAAAGCATAAGAATAATTCCAGAAAACATATATTTCATGATATTGAAACTGGCGTTAATTTTATTAAGAGTTTATCAACTTCTAATGATCACATCAATAGTCAAATTGATGTTTTTGTTTGTGGATCATTACATTTAGTTGGTGGATTTTTAGTTGTTCTTGATAATGAAAGGGATTAACCTTAAATTCAATTTGGTTTATTATATAGAGTTATAGTGAATATTAATAAAATCCACTCAATTACAATAATTCGTACTAGTATATTCTATAAAGGGAAAAACCATTTCTAATTTTTACCCGAATATTATACATCCTAATGAACATACACAATAATTTAATGTAATTGTTGTGGTAGATAATATGAATGCTAACTTAATTGGAACCGGCATTGACAATATTTTCTCTAGAAGATTTGACAATATCTTTAATGTTGGCTAATGAAGCCTTCCAATCAAGTAAGGCTTGCTTAGCATCTTTCCAATTTGTAGCATTTTGTTGGTCATTACCAGCAACAATTAATCTGTTGACTCTAGATAAAGTGAAAGTTTGATCTAATTGATTCAATTTACCTTCAATGACACCGGTTTTTATAGCAGTAACCAATAATGTTTCAAGTTCATATGGAGAGTCGCCATTTGGTATTTCACTATATTTGAAAACAATTTTAGATTGAGATGCTTGACTAAAGAATCTTGCTAAAGTCAAGATTTTAGATTTATTGTGAATAAATTCAGCGGGTAAACCGTCTTGGATTTTTGATTGTTCGATTATTTCACCACTGATATATTGTTTAAAGATGCTCACCAAAGGTTCATTAGCATTAGAAGCCAGAGCTTCAGCAACATTAGTATTAACCAAGAAAGAAATATCAACAGTTTCTGATGATAACGCAAATTTGATTAAAGTTTTTAATTCAGCAGCACTCAAAGCATAAGTTTGGGTAAACTTTTTGATTAATTGTAAAGATTTTTCTGAATATTTGGTATCTAATTGAATGAATTTCCAGAAAAGTTCTTTAACTTCGTCTTCAGAAGCTTGAGCTTTAGTAGCCCAATTTACGATGTTTTCACCAAGATTTTTTTCAACAATGGTATATTCAAAATTGGAGATTTCAATGACATTTAAAATTTGATGTAATATGAAAGTTCTAGTTTTAGAAGTTTGTGGCAATAAGTTGAAGATGGTATTGAAAGCAGATAAAATGGTGGAAGTTTTAATGGACTTTCTGTTTCTTAATGATAATTTTTGCTTTGGATTAGTTTCAAGTAAAATTTGAAAGAGTGGTGAATTGACATCATCCAATGCTTGTTTTCCACCGATTTGTCCCACAAGGTAAACTAAAAGGTTGAAAGCTGGCTCAAACTCCTTATCTGTCAATTTAGACAATACTTCACTACTCGATTCTTTATAAAGTTGTTGGATTAATTCTTGTTTGTTGGTGATTTCATTAGTACCTTTAAAGTAAGAGGCCAAGCTCTGAGAAAATTGGTTGTTTTGGTTGGCTGCATCAATGATTTGAGCATATTCCGTAACGGAATCCTTTAAGTCGTTTTCGACCACTATAACAGATGCCATGGTTGATGTTAGATGAAGAAGGTTGGAAATTTTTGTAAAATTTTCGTTGGGAGGACACGACTCGTTTGTCGCGCATTAAGTTCCTAGCCGCATTTCAACTACAAGAATTGGTTTATGATGACTTATTTAATTTGGCAGCTTTGCTTTGGGTAGACTCTTTTGGTCATATGTGATCCCTTCATTTGAAAAAAATCGTTGAGCTTGTCAAATGGGCCTGAAAAAATTTGGAGCCTCGAGAGTTAAAACTGATCATATTTGACAATGTGAGAAGAACAAAACCGACTGGTTATTAGGGCAGATATTGCAAAATATCTCTTTAGCTTCTGATAAAATCCAAGCTGAGGTTTGAGGAGTAGTATGCTAATATCTCTGAACTTGATAAATTTGTTCCACCGATTTGGACTCAGCTCAATCGAGTATTATCAACATCTGCATCATCCTATAAGTGTTCGCACTCAGACACACCAATTTACTAGACAACCCTCTTTTGTTATCATTCATTTATGTTATGAGTGACAGGTTAGCTACCGACACTTCAAAGTCAGATTGGTCCCACAATTTACCGATCAGTATATTTCCAAAAGTTCTTACTCAAAGCTCAAAGCTAGCTATAGCAACAGCAAATGACTACATGTATACTGTGATTTTATTTTTTTCAGCCTTCGAAACAATTCAAATACAACACCCTCTCACTGATTTTAAATATGAAGTTATGTATATTGGTCTACATTTAATAATGACATTTTTAGAATATCATCACAACTCAGATAATTTTCTTACTCATTTTCCTCTTCCTCATTAATCACTGGCTCATATACCTTCTTATTACTTTCTGAGGTCTGGACACTCTTATTCCAGGATTGGCTGGGTTTCACAGAAGCAGCACTGTTCTCTAAAGCCGATTTCACTGGCTTAATGATCTTATTGTTGATTTTATTGAATTTTTTGGGAACTGGAGGTGAATGGGACCTGAAAAATGGCGTATCTGACTTATATGGTCCTCCTAGCGTGGTATTACCCATTTGTGACGAAAAATTATTAGTAGTATTATTGGCATTAGTATAATTGTTTTTGTTATTAGTGATGGTACCATTAGGAATGGGCGTGGTTGGTTTATTGTTATTAATTATAACTTGAGGATTCCAACGTTTTTCTTTATTAATCAAGTCGGGAGAATGTGATCTAGCATTTTGCACTTGTGATAAGGCTGAATCAAGATCACCTTGGGATGGTTTGGTAGGAACCGGCATTCCAAATATATTGCTGGATTTAATTGAGCTTTCTTCTGATGAATTGCTGGAGAGTTGAGATAATGAAAATTTCTTCAGGTGCTTGTGAGTGGTTGCTGATGTTGAATTGGATTTAATTGACTGTTCAGAAGAGGCAGTTCTTCTATAACTGGGTCTCTTTTTAAATGAAGGAGGTTTGGATGAGACCAATGGTGGTCGATTGAAATCTTGAGAAGTATTTAAACTGGCATCATAAATCCCATCATCATCATCATAATCTTCTTCCATGGTATCAGTCTCATCCAAATTATCCATTTCTGATTCTGATAACATGGTAGACATTTGACTTATTTGACTGATTTGACTTATTTGTGAGATCATTGATGTAGGTCTTGGTTTTGAAGTTCTCAAGATTGAATGTTCATTACTTGGTGAGATTTGCTTGCCATCATTAGCCCTGGTCCTTTTATCATCAAACAAGAGTGATTCGTTCGGTTCTTCAATCTTCTTAGATAATGATTCATTCGGTATGATCGTTACACTTTCTTGTAATTGAGAGTCTCCTGGTGGAGTAGGGGAAGTTCTCTTCGCTACCAATTCCAAAGGTCCATTGATATCATCGACATTGTCAATATATTCATTAGTTATATCTCCATTGATTTCACTTTCTGTACTTCCAAATGTACGAGGATGACTTATCAGACTTTCTATTTCATCATTGGTATTCCGTTTAGTGTTCTTCCAGAATTTTAATTTATTAAAAAACTTTGCATTCTTTGATTTTTTATCCAAACTTTCGGTGGATTTTTGTGGTGCGTTCATAACTCGTTGAATATTAGTAGACTCAGGGTAAAATGATACTACTCTCTCTAAGGGAGTACCATCTACCGAAGGTCTAGCTGATGGGATGACTCTTCTGGATTCAGGGGTATTGATATGAGTTTTAGACAATGGTGATGAATTTCCGGGTATTGTAGTTCTTGGTGAAGGAGGAGGTGAAGGAGCATTTGCAAAATATAAATGATCTTTATTAAAGCTGTTAGGGTAAGAATTTCGTGACAGTTGAGAATCGATTCTTTTTTGCTCCACTGAATCTCCCAAACCCTTCAAATTAGCTTTACTTTGATTTTTCATCGAACTAATACTTAATGAAGATTTGATTTTTTCAATAGGTTGTGGAGAACTGGACAATTCAGATAGTGAAAGAACACTTTTAACTCTACTTCGTGATCTATTCAAAGATCTTTTAGCATCAAAGTAGCCTCGTTTTTGACGATAATATCTTTTTTTCTTTCTTGAGAATTCTCGAGTTAATGAAAGTTCATAAAATGCGGTTAATGAATTCATTTGGTTATTCAACAAATTAACTT
This sequence comes from Suhomyces atakaporum, assembly GCA_030561405.1. Classification (NCBI taxonomy): domain Eukaryota; kingdom Fungi; phylum Ascomycota; class Pichiomycetes; order Serinales; family Debaryomycetaceae; genus Suhomyces; species Suhomyces atakaporum. The sequence continues at coordinate 92,942 of JAKTXH010000012.1, forward strand.
GTAACTCATCAGTATTGAAATTCAATTTTTGCATTCTCTTCACAAGATCCTTTTCAATTTTAGTTTGTAAAGGTGAGGTATTAACCCTGTAGTGTTGATTGATGGATAAAACCGATTCTGCATCATTACTTGTATGACGAGAGTTTTTATCCAAATGCTTGTTGTATAAATCTATTAAAAACAGGGAGTTTAATATCTGACTTGTATTTGGTCTTTTGGAAGGATCTTTTGATAACATGGAAACAATCAATTCTTTCAAATCTGGAGGTATTGAGTCTCGATATTTAGGTTCTTCATTGACAATTTTATATTTAGTTTTAAGATCATCATCTTCATCGAATGGCATTTCTCCATAAGCCATCGTGTAAAGAATAACACCTAAAGACCAAATATCGATGAGAAAACCTGAATACTTTTCATTTTTGAGTAATTCAGGAGCCATATAAACTGTGGTACCACAAATGGTGGATAAGAATTTTCTGTTTTGAGGATTAAACTCTCGAACAAAACCAAAGTCAGTTAATTTCACAACGGACTTTTTCTTATCTGATAATAAGATATTCTCTAGTTTCAAATCTCGATGACTTAAATTTAATGAATGAACATATTTGACCCCTAATACAATTTGAAAAAATAACAGTTGACACTCCTTTATATCCAATCTTTTCTTTTCATAGATTAGAAAGAACAATTCACTACCTTCACAGTATTCTAATACAATCCAAAGATGGTTTTCAGTTTTGATGACTTCATAAAGATTGACGATGTTTTTATGTTTAAGTTGTTTATGATAATAAATTTCTCGGACTATATTAGGATCATCCACGAGTCCACACTTCAAAACAACTTTAACATTCAATAGCACATGACTGGCTAAATAGACTTTGCCAAATGCTCCTTCTCCAATCTCTTGAATGATTCTATAATTACCTATCTGGCTAACATTGGTGGAAGTGATTTGAAGATAAAAATCGTTGAATTGAGCAGCAAGTTGTGCCTTATAGTTTTGGTCATTTAACCTTCCATTCATAGCATCTATACCCTTATAAGTGAATGAGCGTGACTGATTGAATCAGGGTGGGAAGGGGGGCTGATGAAGTTAAATGGTTGACTGTAATGATAATCTAGTTTCAAATTATATTGAGATTTATGGGGTTACGAAATTTCTGTGCGAATAGGTGAGAAGAGCATCATTATGATTAAAGAAATATCTCGGCTCAGGCCAAGGTTAAGTACCAAGAAGGTGTTGTTTCCGAGGGCTGGCATACGAAGGTTCGTTGTTCTGACTCTATCTCATCAAATTATCAAAGATGTGCCTTCACTTAATCAGAAAGGTGATCCTGAAATTTTCAACAAACCAGAATTATCATCTACAGAGGTTGATAGTACCTTTTTAACTTTGAAAGATGTGGTTCAACCATGTCTTAGTACCCTTCATGAAATGCTTCAAAGCAGGACGTTCGATGCCCCATTTACATCACTCAACAAATTAGGAAATAAAGAAATTAGTACATTGATAGAGACATTTTCCAATAGGTTATACAATCAGTTTCAAAAGTTTGATAAAGCCAAAGACTTTGAAACCATCAACAAAATCACAATCTTGGACTATATGAACCCTCAAATCTCCAATATTTGTCAAACCATTTATCTGATCCAACTTCAACAATACCCTCAAGACTATGTCCAATTTCGTAATATAACATCCCACAAACAGTTTTTAATAGATATCCTCATCAAGTTGTTACACAAGGAATATATCAGGCTCAAAGTTACAGAAACAAGACCAGAAAGTGAGATGATAGATCTTTCAAATCCCGCACAATGGTTCCCAGAGGCCAGGAAAATGAAACGTAAAATCATTATGCATGTGGGTCCAACCAATAGTGGGAAAACGTATTCTTCATTGCAAATGTTGAAACAAGCCAAATCGGGCTATTACGCGGGACCCCTCCGTTTATTGGCTCGAGAAATTTATGAAAGATTTAATGATGAAAATATAAGGTGTAATTTAGTCACAGGAGAAGAAGTGATTCCGTCATTGGATGAGTTTGGAAAAGTCAGTGAGATTTCTTCAGGTACCATCGAAATGATTCCTTTACATAAAAAGATGGATATTTGTGTTATTGATGAAATCCAAATGATTTCGGATGAAAATAGAGGTGCAGCTTGGACAAATGCCGTCTTGGGTGTACTTGCCAAAGAAATTCATCTCTGTGGTGAAGAGAGTGCAGTCCCTTTAATAACCAAGATGACTAATAAAACTGGTGATGAATTAATTATTAAAAAGTATAAAAGATTAGGTAAATTAACTGTTTTACCTAATGCACTTCAAGATGTGAAAAAATTACAAAAAGGTGATTGTTTGATTGCCTTTTCCAAAAGAAAAATCCTTGAACTAAAATGTAAGATAGAACAATCTACTAAATTGAAGGTGGGTATTATTTATGGTGCTTTACCACCTGAGATCCGTTCTCAAGAAGCTAATGGATTTAATCAAGGAAAATATGATGTTTTGGTGGCATCTGATGCTGTGGGAATGGGATTGAATTTAAGAATTAAAAGAATCATTTTTCATGGAGTAAAGAAATTTAACGGGAATGAAATGAAGCCTTTGACAGTTTCATCGGTTAAACAAATAGCAGGTCGTGCTGGAAGGTTTAGTAAAGATAAAGGAGAGCTGGAAGGATTCGTTACAGCTTTTATGAAGAAAGATTTGGAATTTATTAAGACTACAATGGAAGCTCCCAATCGTGATTTAAAGAAAGCATGTATTTGGCCCACTGATTTGGTATGGAAACATTATATGGCCAAATTTCCAAAGGGAGTACCCTTCCATGAAATTTTAAGTCACTTTGCACATGAAACCAGTTCGCTCAATATGAAAAATTATTTTATTAGTGATTTGGACTCAAGAAACGAGATGTTAAAATTGTTTCTTCGTGAAGATCTCTACAAGAGAACCACCATCGAGGACCAACTTGTCCTAAGCTTGGCTCCTGTGAATGTACTGATGAATTCACCAGAAGTTATTGAAACCGCATTCAAATTTTTACGGAATATAACGGTATGTGCCACCAATAATGTATTTGATTTCGATTTCTTGCACGAAAATATCATCCGAAGAACTCCTAAAATCAACACTACTGTTGCTGACACTGTGGAAACCTTAAGGCTTTTAGAAGACAATCATCGTGTGGTCCTCTTATTTCTCTGGTTGAGTCAAAGATGGCCCACATTATTTGTAGATAAAGAGGGAGCTATGGATATCAAGTCATTGATTGAGAAACGAATTAGTCAGGAGCTCAACAATTTACGGCGACTCAATAAGACGGGATAATCTATAAATCCCATATAATGGGCTATACTCTCCTGTATATAGCGAGTGGGGGAGTGTGGGGGATCCCCGAATATATATATATACTACCCCAACATTCACATAAAATCTTTAAAATGCCCGTTGCAAACAACAAAACCGTAGTGGTGGTGGGTGGACCCGCAGGAACAGGTAAAACCACGCTTGGTGAACTTCTTGCTTCTAAAATTGGATGTCCTTTCGTGGAGGGTGATGCTCTTCATCCACAAGCAAATATCGACAAAATGTCCCAAGGGATTGCTCTTAATGATGAAGATAGATGGGGCTGGTTGAAGGATTTGAGTGAGATTGCTGCAGGAAGTGCCAAAGAAGAGGGTAATCCATCTGGTACCTCGGTGGTGACTTGCTCTATGTTGAAAAAGGTATACCGAGATCGGATCAAAGAATGTACTCAGACCCGTTGTCGTTTTATCTTCTTGTACTCACTGTACGAGTTGTTGCTTGAAAGGGTAAATGGACGGAGTGGCCACTTCATGAAGTCTAACATGGTGAAGTCCCAATTCGACATCATGGAGGTGCCGACAGGAGCTGAATTGGTGGAAAATGGAGGTGACAGTTTGGCGATCGAGATAGAAGGCAAATCTCCCCAACAGTTGTATGATGAGATAGCAGAAAAATTGAACCAATAGAGAAGATAACACCATGTTTTTACATATCCAAATGGTACAGAGGGTTTAAATTATATAAAATACATGGACTGGTCTATGACGTATTAGACTTTGTATATACCCAAGATTACTGTTTGTACTATTCTGATTCACTCTTTTCAATACTTTTACCTCATCTTCGATACCTTCTTCATTATTCCTGTCTATACGCTTCTCTCGGTTCTTAGTCTATTGTTTGCTTAATCACAAAATACACTTTCGGTCTCACTCTTACCCGTCTTATAGTATAAAGCTTTAAAGTTAAACCCAAAATGCCAAAATGGGCACAATTCAACCCCCTTCTCCAATCCTCAACATAACACCAATAGATTCTTTCCAACGACAATTGCTCCAAATTAAATAGTCTTTCGCTTGTGTGTTAGACCCTTGATGTCGCATGTCGCACAAGAAAAATAATACGCAAAGGATCAAACGAGAAGACCCACCACTCCCACAAAGGGCCCCTATCATGCCGAAATCTGACCTCTACCCTTACCTCAACCCCAACAATGACAGACGAGTGGTCCTCATCACCGGTGGAAATAGCGGCATCGGGTTTTACACTGTTCTTGACCTTTACCTTCATGGGTATGTGGTATACATCGCCAGCCGTAGCAAGTCACGGGTATTGAAATCGATAAAGGAGTTGAAAAGAGAAGCCAAGTTGATTAGACTGGGTTATACTGAAGAACAACTATCATCCCAACGATTCTTAGGTGAGTTATACTTTTTGGAGATTGATTTGGTAAGCTTGCAATCAGTGCTTCGAGCAGTAGAAACTTTCAAATCGGTTGAAGATCATCTTAATATTCTTATCAATAATGCAGGGGTGATGGCATTACCATATTCTTTAACAATGGACAATTTCGAAATCCAGTTACAAATAAATTATGTTTCCCCCTTTTTGTTGACCACAAAATTATTACCACTATTGGAAAAAACCGCTGATAATTATCCAGATATTGAACCTCCTCGAATAGTACAGTTGAGTTCAATAGGTCATCTTTTTGCTCTAAAATACTTCGATATGAACTCTACCTTTAATTATCAACCTAATGCCATATTTACGTGGTTTAGATATGGACTCGCAAAAACAGCTGGTATTCATTTTATGAAATTATTAGCTTTAAGAAATCCTAAAATTCTTTGTTTATCGGTTCACCCCGGTTTTGTCATGAATCCTAATAACTTTACTTATTGGACAAGATTACCTATCATTGGAATGGTATTTTGGTGTCTCTTTCAAATATTCGGATTCTTTTTTGGAGTCTCTAGTCAAGAAGGTGCTTCTGCAACTTTGAAATGTTGCCTAGATACTGACTTATCGTTAGAAGATGATAATGGAAAATATTTTGCTACTGGAGGTGCAGAACTGGATCCTTCAAGAGTAGCTCGAAATATGGACTATGCGGCCAGAACTTGGATATGGACGATACATCAACTAAGTGAAAGAGGAATTGTCATACCCAACTAAGGAAAAAAAACATCCCTATTTCCAGTCATTTGCATTCACTAGCACCTCCAGCTAGTAGTATTTAATTTAATTCTTGTATTAATACTAATTCACCATCTCAATAAGTTTGACTTTATATTTGTACCTTCGAAACCTTATAATACAAGTCATCCTCTTCATCGGATACTATCTGCTCGTACTTTTCTCCTAATTTGGCTTCTTGTTCATCGTCCTGAACCAAGGCATCCTCTTCACTATCCACATCTATAATTTTATCGTCTTCAAGTCCCGATCCATCGCTTTGATAATCACTGTCATCATTATATTCATATATCGGAGGTTGCTTCTGCCTATCTTCATAAACGAAATTTATAAATTCTTGTAACTCGGGGTCATCTTCTATTTGTTGAATAATCAGATCGTCACTTGAATAGTCAGTATCGCTATAATCGTGATCATTTTCGTCAGCACGTTTAGTTTCCTTTTCAAGAAAAGTCTCAAAATGTTCTTGTAATCTTGAGGCATCTTCAATACTTCTTTTCTGTATTTGAGCCTCATTTTCCACCTCAGAATCGAGAAGTTCTCGAAGAATGTCATAATCTGGCCCAACAACTGCTTTGAGTCTTTTCTGTGAAATGAGAATACTTTGTAACACATCTCTTGAATTGTCCCGCAGCTCGGATGAGTTCAAATCAAGGTCCAAGTTGTCAAAGCCGTTTATCAATGCTGTTGAAACATTTATTGAATCCAAATTTCCCTCGGTAATTAATGATAAGTTGAGGTAACTGGTGAGATTTAACGAAATAGTGGTTTTTTGACCTGGTCTTGTAGGAGTACTTTGATTTGGTCTCCAATTGTTCAATGCTTTTCCTATTGCCCAGGGATGATTTCTAAACAGATTGGCAATATTTTCTGGCAATTCAACGTCAATATCATAGACATGTTCTAGCTTATATGAAGACAAGTAAGGATCCAAAAACTCCAATACTTCCTTGGTAAGTTCAGGATGAGTTTGCCAGTCACCATTGAGGATTTGAGCTACTGCTCGATCCAAAGGGAGATATAAAGCTGATTCGTTTGTATCATTTTCATTGGTTCCATGGGTATTAAGAACTATCACAGACCCTTCAGTCAACCATACTCTATTGATGGAAATAATTCCTTCCATATCTCCAGTAGCATCAGGGCAGTAAACTAATAGCGGTTCATACTCCTCGGAGTTCCACACCCGGATATAGCTTCCATTACTGCTTATGCTAAATTGCAAGAGTAAACTCACTAGAAGGTGTTCATCTTCGAAGATGTCTTCATGGACCAATTCTCCATAAATATATGACACATCGTTGCCTCTGACACGGTGGGAAGTCTGGCGATACCTAGGAGGGTTAATTGACCAAGGATAGTGTCGTATGAACGGGTCTATATGAGATTGGAAGGCATCGATCGGTGAGCCGATAACGATAAATGAAGTAGTTAGTTTAGAGAATCTCTGGCTTAGTAGGATGGGGTTGGGAGGTGACTTTTCCCAGAGGTAAGAAGGATCCATGGACTGTAGCTGAAATGGTAATTGTCAGGAGATCGTTGAGCCCGATCAATCTTGAAAGTAGTATGTGCTCGGAAAATGATGATTTGATGAGATGGATTAGGAATGGAGAGATGATAAAGTTGTGGACGTCAATGTGGCACGGGATCGTGAATATTAACTATTTCATTATTCTCTATAGTTATTGCACTATTGGTCTGTGGTTGAGCACTGAATTATGGCCAGATCAAGTTCCCAAATAGAAGAGGATTCATTAGCTGAAGTTATAACAAGCAAGCCGATGGTCCTACAAACGAGTATTCGATACATCTTAAGTTTTTCTACTACATTGGCTAATAAATAGGAACCCCTGATACCATCATATCCATTTTATCTAGCTATATACTTACAATTTGAAGTCATCGCCAATTCTTTCAATAACAATGGAAGAAGCACCTCCACCACCGTTACAAATACCGGCAACACCAATCTTACCACCTTCTTGAGCCAAAACAGACAACAAAGTGACAATGATTCTGGCACCGGAACAACCTAATGGGTGACCCAAGGCAACAGCACCACCATATACGTTAACAGTTTCTGGCTTGATACCAAGAAGCTTGGTGTTGGCTAAGCCGACAACTGAGAAAGCCTCATTTAATTCGAAGTAGTCAACCTTGTCGATATCGATGTTAGCATGCTTCAAAGCCTTAGGAATAGCTAAAGCTGGAGCAATGGTGAAATCAATTGGATCTCTAGCAGCTTCACCCCAACCGGAAATCTTGGCCAAAGGTCTCAAACCTAATTCCTTCAATTTTCTTTCAGAAACCAAAATAAGTGCAGCACCACCATCATTGATTTTAGAAGCATTTGGACCAGTCACGGTACCGTTTTCCTTTTGGAAAGCGGGTCTAGCAGTCTTGAATCTACCTTCATTGAAGTTGTTCACTTCATCATCTTCCTTGACTACAACATCTGGCTTACCTCTGGAACCTTTAATGGTGACAGGAGTAATTTCGTTATCGAATTTACCAGCTTCCTTAGCAGCAATAGCCTTCTTGTAAGAAGCAATACCAAAGTTATCTTGATCTTCTCTAGTGAATTCATGATCTTTGGCACATTTTTCAGCGGCGACACCCATTAACTTTTGTTCATAGACATCCAATAAACCATCTTTTGAGATACCATCAACCAAAGCAGCATCACCGAATCTGGCACCACCTCTGGCAGATGGAACGTAGTATGGAGTGTTGGTCATAGATTCAGCACCACCAGCAACCACAATATCAGCGGTACCAGTCAAAATGGTTTGGGCGGCAAGAATGGTAGCCTTTAAACCAGAAGCACAAACCTTGTTAACAGTGGTGGCAACAACCTTGTTAGACAAACCAGCCTTCAAGGCAACTTGTCTAGCAGGAGCTTGACCAACACCCGCTTGTAAAACACCACCAAAGAATACTTCTTCAATAGATTCTGGAGCGATTTGAGGAACTTTGGCCAAAGCACCCTTAACAGCAGCAGCACCCAAGTCGGAGTAAGTTTGCGAGGCTAAGGAACCTTGTAAGGAACCAATTGGAGTACGAGAGGAGGCAACAATGTAGACAGACATGGTGATAGATTATGAATTAAGTGCGGTCGCGATTCTTATATAAAATTTCTATACGAGCACAGGAACGAGTGCTACGACGTAAACTAGCCACAGTCATGATGTCCAGGATGATAAGATTGGGTTCACCAATGAAGATGACCACTATGAGCACCAGAATAGCACTGCCTTTAACTCAGTGGCGATATTTACACAGATCGCCCATCACCTTGCTTTTCAAGAAGGAGTCAAAGCCTACAACAACTGCCAATGGGCCTACAGTTCCAATCAAAGGTCCTAAAATTGGTAATACTACTACTATTGCTGATACTACTGGTACAACACCTGGTACTACACCTCCCGGTGAAGCTTCACTTGCAAGACATCCTATCCTTCGTCGGATTCCTAAGTTTCTCCAGCCGTTTGCTCTGCGCTTCATCCATGCCCCCATCTCACATGTCACAGCGTTCATTATTCTTCACGAGCTTACTGCTATCGTGCCTTTAATCGTTGTCTGGTACGCTTTACATAACTTTAACTTGTCGGTTCCTATGGATTTGCCCAGTTGGGCCATAGATAAGGGTACTAAAATAATTGATTCATCAATGGCAAAATTTGATTTCACGGGATGGAATGTTAATGAAAAAGTCTCTTTTATGATGGAAGGTGCCTATGCATTTGTAATTGTTAAATTTTTATTACCATTTAGACTCATGATAAGTCTCGGGTTAATGCCTTGGTTTTCCAAGTGGGTGGTGGTTCCATTTACCCGAAAATTCAAAAGGGCTCCCAAGGTTGAACAAAACAAACCTAAGGATGAAAGAAAGAAAATTGACAAGCCACGGCTTTAATTCTTGAAATTTTAACAGGGACCGTAATTCATTACAAACTATTAATTTCATAAAAACTATTAATTTCATTCAGATCACACGCACAAATAAATTTAGGCTCAATTATGGCTTGGCCCTGAAATAAAATCAACTAGGGATAGTCAATATAAAGATTAATCGAAATGGTAGTACTATAACCGTAACATAATCATAATATAACCATAATATAACCATAATATAACCATAATATAACCATAACATAATCATAATATAACCATAACATCACCAGACCATCACTAGTCTCTTTTTAAGAAAACTTGTCGGTATGTTTCTGTCGATCTTGAGTCGTTTTTCTCGGTAGAACATTTACAATCTCGGCATCATATGTTCCGAATACAGTGTTTACCGATTAAGCCTTGAGACTCAAAAGTTCAACAATGAAATTACCGAACTACCGAACAATCTCTAAGTGATTCACCTCTAGTGATTCGGATTCTACATACCAATATAAGTTGATGGGGATTTATTACGTTAATCATGAGGCTATTCAAGGGTCACCTTCAATTGCTCTTTTGTCAAAGGAACGAAATCGTTCAAAGAACTTATGTTCTGATTAAGTTTCAAGTGGTTGAGTGCAAAAGGAGGAATCAAACTATGATTCAAAGAAGGTTCAACCGATAATTCCCGATCATCGAAATCGAATAAGATTGGTAAATTCTTGAGATCGGGTTGATTAGCATAAATTTGATAGTTTGCATTATTTGAATGATGATTGGATGCAGACGAGGAATTGTGGTGAAATTGTTGACTAAAAATCTTTCTGTAGTTTGGAAGTTTAGTATTAGGATCTTTTAATTCATCAAAATATGGATCCACAAGACCTTCAACACAAGAAATTCTATCAACTGGTGAATATTGTAATACTCTGACAAGAAATTGTATACAGTCGGGTGACATTTTCTTGAAAACTTTAGATAATGGAATTGGTTTAATTTGAGGAAATTTATGTTCCATATAATTAGGATTCATATTTTTAATTTGATCCTTTGAAGGAGTACCCAAAATTTTAATAATTTCTACCAATTGATCAATTCCTGATTCACCAGGAAATAATGGTTGACCAAGAATAAGTTCTGCCATCACACATCCTGCAGACCACACATCAATTTTGGTGGTATAATTGGTAGCACCAAAAATCAATTCAGGAGCACGATAATATCTCGAACAAATGTAAGAAACATTTGGTTCATTTGGATTTAAAATCTTTGCCGAACCAAAATCGCACAACTTCAATTCCCCAGTTTCGGGATTGATCAATAAATTTTGAGGTTTGATGTCACGATGACATATGCCTTGAGAATGAATATAATTAAGAGCACGAAGCATTTGATAAGTGTATAACTTAACTTCAAGTGGTGGCATCAGTAATCTCTTAGAAACATAATAATGAGAAGCTTTGTATAATGTCTCAGGAACAAACTCTAAAATGAGATTCAAATAAAGCTCATTCTTATCATTGTTGGTATAGAAATAGTATTTCAAATCAGCAATGTTCCGATGGTGTACAAGCTTCATAATTTGAAGTTCTCTATTCTTGAATCGTTTATCTTGAAGAACTCTCTTCATGGCAGCGATCTCATTGGATGGTAAAATTTGGGTTTGAAAAACCACCCCAAAAGATCCATGCCCCACCATTTGTGATTGAGTGTATTGAATTGTTTGTGATTCACCAGTGTGACCATTTTGAACCGTCTCAGTAACGACTTCTATTTTAGACATGTTAGTATATGACAGAGAATGTGAGCTTTATTACAAAAGGAATGCAGTGAAGAAGTTGAGGGTTGAAGGACTAGGAAGTTGCAATTGAAGGATTCGGGGTTGTGATTAGGTTAATCTGAGATATTCAACCATAGGCGTCAATGAAACCTCACTTTTATGTGAATAAAGAAGATGGAGGGACGGCAACTTTTGTTTATGGGGGACGGGGAAAGCGGGCGTTAACCTGCATTTTTATTGGAGGCACTTTTCGAGCTAATCTGTAAAAAATCAGATATAGTCGACAACTTGCGTGACCAGAATGTCGTGAAACACACCCTCGACAACTTGGTAGAAATCGCGTGATCACCCCCATTTCCGAGGGCTGTCACAAGCTGTCGCTGAAAACAGAAGGCCTCCGGTGTGACAAAATGACTCGCAATCCTCATTACCCCGCGTTTTTGCAGGGGCTATTGATCCCAACAATGGAGCCAGCAGCCCTGCCCTCTAAACATAAAGAATCATCCCTCCGAAGCTTCCAACTTTCCGTCATTGGTAACAACCATCTATGAAATTTCTCACATTGTTTTAATAAATTGTAAATCACAGGCTGTTGCCTATTCATTGTCTTGCGGCAAATCCGTTAATTAATACTTCAGCCACTAACTCCGGTAACATTTCCTTCAGTCCAAACCTTATTGGCTACCCCACTTATTCCTAAATAATATAATGTCGCAATAAAAAAAAATCCAAAATACATACCAATTCCTCTTTGATGCTTTGACGAATCACTACCAAACGTCAATTTTAAAAACTTATTCTTGATTTTGTCATTCTTCTTTCTTGAACTTGTCATAGTACTCTTTGTTTGATCAAAACTATTGGATCTATCCAAGGGATAATTGTAATAATTTACATCCTGAGCATAAAGATGTGATGAGCCTTCCATTAATGGAGTAGCTGCACTATCACCATTTTTATAATTGGATACCCTTCTTGCTGGAGTCGAATCTTCGTCTGAGGACCCTTTGACAAAATGACGAAGCTTTGAAGCAATACTATTATGCCTTTTCTTGGAGTAAGTTCCACCATCAGAAGGAACACTATTAGTTAATGTTACTGACAGTGCTCTTCTATCCATTCTTGTAGTATAATTATTATAGTTGGAGCTGAACGGATCTTTAAATGCAATATCATCTCCGTAACTGTCGCTTGGTTTCAAAGCGTCATAGTTACTGGCATCGAAGGTAAATGTATCTTCCTCGTATTCATTTGTTGGTTGATCATTATCTCCTCGACACCGAAATCTATTTTTTAATTCTTTTCTCTCTAATTTTTGATTTTGATGAAGTGCCTTTTTCTCTTCTCGATACTGCTTCTTGTTTTCATGAGCTTCTTGACACTTTAATTTCTTGTTCTCCAAACAATCCTTGGTCTTCTTTTTCTTCTTCTTTTTGACATGACTGTTGGCTGCATTATAGATGGGCTTGTCCACGATCAAGTCTCGAATAATAGGTGTGGCAATATCTCCGTTATGAATGTACGAAGGCACGTATTTGTGAATATCGTACATCGCCTCGAGAGCAGGATAATCAAGGTACTTGATATATTCATGATCCGTAGGTACCTGTTTAGGAGATGCTGACAACGAAATTAACTGTTCACTATTTGTAGGCGGTGACAGTGAACCGGCTATGCTAAGTTTGTGAAGTCCCTTAACTAAAGTCGTATTCATGATAGTAATGTAATTGAATTTAGCAGGGTCTACCACCCTTAAAGAAGGTAAAGTCGTGTCCCTAAAAAATTGTCCCAGATGACTCCGTACATGTGGGGTATAGTTTTACCTTTTTGCCAGACTCACAACGCCTCACACTCTGGCGCTGTACATCTCTTCACGTGTGACCGGAAATTCACCGGTTATACATGGGACTTTTGCGCTCATGCTAAAACTTCCCTTATCATACACTCAATTTTAGTGTAGAAAGATGTCGCTGTACGACATTTTTGACCTTTGTTTTTTTAGTCCTTTTTTTTTTTTTTTTTTTTGATAGCATTTCGTCAAAGTTGTAAATATAAGATGAAATCTCTACTTTTGAATTTTATCACTTGTGATTTTTTGTAGGAAATTATTAATATCCATTCTGATATGTCTATCAAAAGTTGTGATCCCATTAAATGCTTGACAAAATGTTTCATTGGTACATCTTGGTATTAACACCTTGTTGTGCTTTCGATCTTGTGGTTGAAACTGAAGCTTATTAAAATAGTAGCGATCATCTGCCATTTCGGGCCAATACAAAGGACTTGTTTCGTCTAAAGATGGGGTTCCGAAATTTTGAAAAATTGAATGGATTAAGAAAAGGTCATTAATCACCGTTTCATCACCTTCCAGTGGCTCAAGCACTGAAATTAGATTACTCAGATATATCACCGTCATAAGAATTCCCAAAGCCCATACGTCGATTTCGGGTCCATAATCCACCACTCCTAAGCAAAGTTCAGGTGCCTTATAAATTCCAGTACATACATCAGTGTATTTGCTGTTTGCTGATTCCTCATTACCTTGCTCGTAACAAATTCCAAAATCACCCAAAATTGGCTGTTGTAACGATTGATTAAAGTAAATATTGCTAGGTTTGATATCGCGATGAATAATGCCCTGGTTATGTAGATATGATATTGCATCTGCTACCCCTATCAACATCTTCTCTAATTGATCTTCAGGTGCTTGGTTCTTAACCACAACTTTATTCTTGGAAGGGTCCTCAAAGTTGTAGCGCATTGACTTGCTACTATACTTCTCTAGTAAAGTATGAAGTGTGTAATTGTAAAGTGGAGTCACTAGAACAATATCGTCTACCCATTGATAATCATCGAGATAGGGAAGAATATTTGGATGATGAAGTCTTTTGATGAGTGAGATCTCATGGTTGATGTTATGGGGAGGAAGGCGAATATCACAATCGACTATCTTGAGACATACTGAGTTGGATTCATTGGTACTATCGACTGCACTATACACATCTGAATAGTGGCCACTATAAATCCGTTTGCGCTGGGTATACCTCTTATTCTTGTCCATGATGACTTACGCGCTTGAGATAGATGAGATTAGGGACTTATGGGCTACTAATGTTTGACAGAATTTTTTGAAAACCCAACAAAAAGTTTAGTAATGTTTACCGATTTTAGTAAAAGAGTAGGTAAAGTTATATTAACTATAACATGGTGATTGTATATATAATACTTCTTAGTTGCCACCATTTTTTAGTGGCTCACTTAGGTCCGGACCTATACTACTCTAATTAACCTGTTTGATGATATAAGAACTTATTACTGCCGGTATTGAGGTGCTTCAATTGAATTCATTGTCTGTTGGAATTTGTTTTTCTATAACTGACCATATGCAATGGAATATATGTATTACTTTTGTCTCTTTCTGTTTGCAGCAACAATTCCAGGGTTGGATCCGTTATTTGCATCGTCATACCCACCTCCATGTCTCTTGTAATTGTTCTGTATACTGTGATTGGATATTATATCGTTATCATCAGAATATATTCTTCTTTTGGGATATGTCAAATTCAATCCTTCAAATGCATTTTCTTGTACTTTTGGTAACTCTAAGAAATATGGATGTAATAGAGCAGAATCTGCTGTCAATCTTGTACTAGGATCATATTCTAATAATCCCTTGAGTAATGCAAGACATTGTTTATTAGTTCCGCCAATTAATTTGTACCAGTTAACCAAATTGGATGGATAGTTACCTGATAATTGTTGCTGAAAGGATACGTATTCCGGATACTTGTTAAGAGCAGGCCATACTTTGAGATTTGGAGTGCCCAAAATTTCTATAATTTTCTGGAATTGATTATTCTGAAATGGGACTGATTTTTTGTTGTTCATATCAATCTTAGCTTCTTCTCCTTTGAATATGGGTCTTAATGAAAGTAATTCAGCAAGGATACACCCCACTGCCCACAAATCAATTGCAGATGTGTAGTGTCTTGCTCCTAATAATAATTCTGGTGCTCTGTACCAGATGGTGACCACGACTTTATCTCCAGTATACAAACTTTGTAAAGGGTTATTGAATTTTCTGGCTAACCCAAGATCACCAATCTTGACCACACCTGAACTGGTTACCATGATATTGGCAGGTTTCAAATCTCGATGGAAAATCCAATTTTGATGAAGAAATGTAACACCATTCAATATTTGCCAAGTTAATGACTTTATGGTACTCTGAGGAATTGGTTTTATATCAGGATGTGAATGACAATGAATGATCTGGAGTAAATCATGTTCACAAAATTCAAACACCATATAGATCGATTTGTTTTCAAGGATAATATTGACCAATTTAGTTATATTTTTATTGTTAAGTTCTCGACATAATGACATTTCACGAATAGCACTTTGAGAAATCCCAGTATAATGTACTACCTCATTACCATTGATATCATGATTATGATGGTTTTTATTAGCCAGATGATTATCGCTTTTGAACTTTTTGATGGCAAACAACTGAATATCTCGATTATCCCCATCAACTTTAGTTTCATTCTTGATGTTCTGATTGTCATTCTCTTTATCCTTCTTATTCTTTAATCGAGCTTTATAAACTTTACCATATGTACCTGCAGCAATATATCCAATAATGTGATACGTTGATAGCACCGATTCTCGGGTCAAATCTTTCCTATGTTTGAAAGGTCCTATAGTTAAGATCGAATTCAGGGCCATCAATGCTGGTTGAGGAATCATCGGCATTTGCTGATTCAAAGGGTTCATCCCTACCGAAGATCCATTATTGAGCATTCCCGATGCATTGGAGTTGCCACCCATATTGCCTACCATCCCATGTACTAGGCCATTGCTCTTGCTCGAGCTCATTGTGATAGATGGTGATGAGTGAAGTGTGCGTGAGTCTTTGAGATTGATCAAAAAAGTGATGATAAGATAATTGTTAATCAATCAATATGTGAGACGTATAAAATATTCTAAGGGAGAATAATCGGTGGTGCATCGGCGGAGAATCGGTGAATATAAATTGACAATTTGATGTTACAACCAATGTGATTCCTATACTGATGATATCATAGCTACTAGTTTATCAGCATTTTCAATAACGTTGCCATAAAATAATTGGACTCTATTAGAATCCAACATTATCAAAACTAAAGTTACTCCATTTTTTTCAAAAATATGTTTTGTAATTTCTAAACAGACACTGCTAGTCCAAAGATTGGAAAAATATAATTATAACACTTGCTGTATAGATCAGCATTTGGTGGTTAATTCTTAAATATTTGTTATTTAAATTCTATTAATTCTATTTATGTTCCATGCTTATACGAACTCCAACCCTTCTAGCGAATTGAGTGCCAGACTCTTGGGTATAGGTGTTTCTGGTAGGGAATCTTCATTGTTGGGGGAGACAATTCCAAACTCATAGGACTGTCCCAAATTTATTAAGTTTTGACTGATCTGATACTCTGTCTTCAAACCTTCACTTATTTCATTCTGCTCTTCAAGAAGTTGTTTCTGTACCCGAGCTCGTATTGTTTCAACATCATCATCATCATCATCCTCCTGTTCTTGTGTAAATTTATTAATGAAATAGAAAGTACCTGAGATATTATGGTCCATCACTACGGTTCCGTTTGCCACACAGGTTTCAATTTCTTCGTGAACAATATTGAATGACCAGCCAAACTTGTCAGATATATCCGAAATAGATACCCCTTTGAAGTACACATATTCTGAGTCTGTAAACCCATTCGAGATCCCCATCACTTCCACCTTAACTTTTTCATACTTGAATTGATCCTCTGCTTCTCGAATAAAATTTAATATAAATTCCTCATAAGTATTAACGCTGTTGGATCTAGAAGAAACTACCACTAAACCAGATTTTTCATATTTTTTTCGAATAACTGGTAGTTTCAACTCGTCAAAGAGTTCGAATGCCCGATTGATATCTTGTGGTGATACTAGTTCGGTACCAAATCCTTGGGTGAGAACGAGGTATCGATTGTACTTAGCGTATAAATCATGTGAGGTAATTACCGATGATTTCCGGGTCAATTCGAAATTAATTAAGTATTCACTCAAATGCCTTGCCAATTCCTGGTGGTATAGACTGGATGTTTTCTTTATTGAAAGTGGAGCAATGATCGCCTGTGATGGTTTTTTGCTGTTGATCAATTTGGTAAAAGATGTAGAAAGCTTCATCAAATCTTGGAACTTGAACATTAACTGTTCCAAATCATCCACAGAGTCACGCAAAATTATTTCATTAGTTTTTCGTTGTTGTTCGCCTATCTTTTCTAAGCCGTAAATACCTCCACCTATTTGCTTAGGAGGTGTTTGTGTTGAAGTATCAATTTTGGTTGCATTTCTATTGATAGCTCCTTTCTGTTTTAATGCTTCCCATTTGATTTCATCTAATGCTTGAACGAGAAATTCTTGGAACTTAGTTTCACCCCCTTTCCTGAAACTCAATTTGACATAGGGTTTATTATTGGTATATTGTTCTCCTGAAGATTCAAGTTTGATATTAAGCCCATTCGGAGAATTGTAACCAGAACCTGTCTGGCCAATTTTTTGGGTAAGAGTTTTAGGAAGAGTAGACTTTAATTCTGTCCCACATAATTCACAGCTCTTCATGGATGGATGGTTAATAAATGTACATGTAGGACATTGGTCATCTCTTCTTTCCGGTTCCGGGGTTGGTTCGACGCTGCTAGTGCCAGAATTCAGTTCAGAGGTGCCTGCCTCTTCTATAACTTTCTTTAACTGTACCACACTAGCTTTGATTCCACAAGAAACACATTTTGGAGGCTCTGCTTCATCAAAATCAAAATTCAGTGCTATCTGGTTACTATATGAACAGATCTTACATGCCCATATTAAATTTCTGTTGGAAGATTCTGGCGTTTCCACATCTGAGACCTTGATCATGATCTTGACTTTGGGAGAAGAACGCAAGAATCCATCGATGATTTCACTCCTCGCTACCTCCTTGAGGTCTATGGCCATGGAATTGGCCTCATTGATGTTATCAAAGTAGATTATCCGCTTGTTGGTTAGATATATTCGTCCACTTTGGCGATTTGTAATCTTCAGACGGCCCTGATAAAGACCGATATTATCTCTGATAAATAAGTTGTGTTCATTGTCAAGAAGGATGGGCCTACTACTTCGATTGATGAGGACCGGCTTCCATATGTTGATGTAGGAAGTCATGGTGCCGATCCAGTTGGTTGGAATTAGCTATGGTGTAATCTGTAAAAGTAACCTGCATTTTTGCACCCATACTATAAACTATTTACAATAAACAGTAACCTATACAACCAGTTTCTATACCTATTCGAGTGTTCTGAAGGTATTTTTTCCTTTCTTGTAATAATTAGTAAAAATATACTTCATTTAACTTGCTATCACAGTATAGTGACCACAGTATAGTGACCACCAATAAATTCTCCCTTTTAATGATGAGAAGTGAGAATTGAAGTGAGAATTTACTATGTGAGGCAGTTATCCTAATATATTCCCCTCATAGTATTGTAAATATGCAATGAAGTTAAAATTGTATTTAATCAAGTATAAATATTGCAGGTCAATCATACTATTGGTCAAAAATATTACTGGCGAATCATATTGTTGCTGAATTATATTATTGTCTTATATAATGGGCCATATTCTTGCTCAATCAAAGTTCTGATTTGAAAACCTAATTTTTATCCGTTTTAGTGTTGAATAATCATTTTGCAAGAGTTTTGTCAGGCCGTATCAGACATAACAAGTTTATTATTTTTATGAACTTTTATAAAATTTGTACTGAAAATCATCATTTTTATAAATTGCGATCAATCGGAATTCTTCAATTGACAACTATTTGCTAATGAGCTAACCAAGGCGTATCGCTGCATACTTCCTTCCATTGTAATATTCATCATTGCAATGTTGCTTTCGGATCACAAGAACCACCTTTATTTTCAATGACAGTAGTCATAATCATGTTGTATATAATTCGTCTTAAGAAACAAAACCGTTTTTTTTGTTTCAATAATTAAATTTGAATTATTGTGTGCTCTTGTTTTTTCCCTTGTATTGATCCTATTCAATATTGTCTCGCCTAATTTACCAACTCGTTTGTGCTCGCATCCCTTACATAAGCACAATTATTTCAAAAAACACAGATCAATCCACAAATCCACACGTTGACTCGTCAAGTATAGTTTGGGGATCCGTATCGTAACCGTTGTTTCCATTATCCTATTGGTTTATTTTCCGAATTTAGACCGAGTTAAACCCCTCACCAATTATAACCGCTGAGCCCTTTACAACAGCAATTCCCTCAAACTGAACCACACTTGTCAACAGTCGAGACTAATCTACCAGTTACATCATGACGTTTCTATTCAAGAGAAACCCCAAAACTCCCCCGGACCTCATCAAGGCATTTAATGAACAAGTCCTGAAACTCGACTATAATAGTGATAGTAACAAGAAGTATCAAGATGAGTGTTCTCGGTACTTGAAACAAATCAAGGTCATATTACATGGGGATGATGAGAATGAACCTCAGCCTGATCAGATTGCATCATTAGCATTGGAGATTTATTCTACTGATTGTCTTTATAACCTTATGTTAAATTTGAAAAAACTTGATTTTGATTCAAGGAAAGATGTGTTAATATTATTTCTGACCCTTTTACGACGACAAATAGGGAGTAAATCTCCCACAGTTGAATACATTTTAAATCAAAAACCTGAAATCCTTCTCCTTTTGATCAAAGGACCTGAATCATCAGAGATCGGATTAATATGTGGTCAAATCCTAAGAGATTGCTTAAAATTTGAATCAATGAATAAATTTGTCTTACATTCAAGTTTATTCTGGAATTTCTTCAGTTATGTTCAAATTTCTATCTTTGAAATAGCTACTGATGCATTTGCAACCCTTCATGATTTATTAACTAATCATAAAAAATTAGTCAGTGATTTCTTAGCAAGAAATTATGATAATTTTACATCACACATCAATAAATTGATTCAATCGAATAATTATGTTACAAAAAGACAAAGTGTTAGACTTTTGTCAGAATTGGTATTACAAAGACAAAATCAAGCATTTTTAAATCAATATTTTGATGATACCAATAATTTAAAACTTATGATGATACTATTAAGTGATAAACTGAAAAATTTACAAATGGAAGCATTTCATATATTTAAATTCTTCATTGCTAAACCTAAGAAATCTCAAAAAATTTTGGATATCTTGATTAAAAACAAAAAGAATTTTATTGCATTCTTTGATACATTTGATATTGAAAATTCTCATGATTCGAACATGATTGATGAAAGAGATTACATTTTAGGTGAGATTGTGAAATTACCCGATATTGTAAGATCTGAATAAATAAAATCTACATAGATTATAATTAGTAGATATTGATTTCTTATTACCTTTAAATTTAAGGCTTAGCGACTCTAGACCAGTCCTTGAATCCCTGTTCACCATATTGAATTTGTCTAATCCATTCAGCAATTTGAGCGGTTAATTCACCAGATTTACCATCAATAACTGGAACATCAATACTAGCACCATTCCATCCAATATTGTTGATTGGAGATACAACAGCTGCAGTACCAGCACCGAAAGCTTCAACCAACTCTCCCTTTTCAGCTCTTTCTTTAACTTCCTTAATAGTGAATTTTCTTTCAGAAACAATCCATTCTTCTGGAGATAATCTAGCTCTTGCTAATTCTAAAATACTATCTCTAGTAACACCTTCTAAAATAGTACCATCCAAAGGATGAGTGGCCAATTCTTTTTTACCATCTTCATTCTTGAATACGAAAAATGCATTCATAGTACCAACTTCAGTAATATAACCTTCTTCACCAAACAACCATAAGTTTTGTTGGAAACCTCTGGAAGCAGCTTGCTTTTGAGGAAGAATACATGGAGCATAATTAGCACCCAATTTTCTATTACCAGCACCTCCTGGCCAAGCTCTAACAGCATAATCAGTAGCTTCTAAAGCTACGGGTTTGAAACCGGTGGCATAGTAAGGACCAACTGGAGATGCAATGACGTAGATCAACGCCTTGGAGGGCCACGTCACACCTAAGCCTACAGAAGTACCAATCATGGTAGGTCTAAGGTATAAAGAGTAACCCTTTCCTTCAGGAATGAATGATTCATCCAAAATAAGAAATTTATCAATGACCTTCAATAATTCTTCATCATCAAAAGTAGGAAGGGCAATTCTTTCAGCAGATTGGTTCATTCTAATCATGTTTCTGTCTGGTCTAAAAGTTCTGATTTGATTGTTAGAGTCTTTGTAAGCTTTTAAACCTTCAAACAATTCGAAACCATAGTGAAACACAATAGTAGCAGGATCAAAACTAAGGTTTTTGTAAGGAGAGATTCTTGGAGCAGCCCATCCAGTTTTTTCATCCCATTCAATTTCAATCATATGATCAGTGAATGATTTTCCAAATACCAACTCTTCCTTTGGAAGTTTGGCTCTAGGAGTGGTGGTTTTTTCGATGATGGTTTTAGATGCATCCAAGCGTGCCACGCCAGATTGGTATCTGACTTGCTGTTGTTTTAAGTTTGTGCTTGCCATTCTGAGGAAACTCTTCATGGTGGAAATTGGAATTCGAAAACTATTTAATGGTGAAAAATCGACGAGTGCGAGATGAGTCAGAGTCATGAAAACTTCATCTACAAAAATGGGGTAAGTTGGCGTAATACATGTATACGTCGAAGACTAGTTGGGGAAGGATTAATCATATTATATTTCATCAAATAGCCCTCATTAATTAATTACTCCAGTGTAAATCTTTACTTGTTCTCATTAAAAAGGTATCCGAGTGCATGCCACAAATAACCAAAATTCGGTAATCAACGGCATGAATTTTTTATCCGTAATCTTTTTGCATGATTGTTTTTATGTTTAAATGTGTAACCAAATTGATTTGATAAAACTCGGTTAGCAAAACTTCGGTATTAGACGGCTTTTTTCTTTTTGTTCTCAATCTGGAAAATCAATAAACCCTGTAGCCATAAATCCCATGAGAACTAAAACACCTCTGATTTGAAGAACATCACATGACCACTCATATGATGAACAACTAACAACGATATCACCAAACTGGTGGAAATTTCAATATGTTCGGCCTGGTGAGAAGCCCTACAATAATATAAAATACCACACTCTATAAATTTGGTCTATAAATTGATCTCACCTTTTGGTTTTGCCTTTTGGTTTTGCCTATTGGTTTTGCCTTTTAGTGTCCTATTATTCACTCCACACCATCATATTTTCAACAACCTCTCCCTGTAAAATAACTCTCCCATCACTCGTAACATCTACCACTGGATTTTTACCCACTATTTGAAATGGTAGTGTCCATATAACTGCCCCTTGTCTAATGTGTACTCCATTCAATTTCACAATTCTTAATGCCGTAATTTCACTAGATTCACCGTTGATATTGCAGACTCCCTTGCTCCCAAATCTTTCAGGGTACATTGATTCGAGGTACTCACGAGTGACAAGGTCATTATATGTGTCAACTTTCCCCACACTTAATTTTTCTATTGTCATTTTGAGTGATTGTAATTCTGGAACCCAAAGATCGTTTTCTAGAAGTAATGAATCTGTTTTGTTTCCAGAAAGAGTTTGATCGAACATAAGTTTGGAAACTTCCACCTCATTAATAGTTTTAATATCTCCCATCATCACATTATACTCTTGAGTAGTTCGTGGTCTCATACATTGCAAAAAGGGCCCTTTATCCTTATTAGCAAATAAAGTATGCTTATCATAAAATGATTTTGTCAATTCGACATAACTTCCATCTAACACCGATGATGAGAGGTAGTTTGGCTTGATGAGTGAATTTCTATAACTGTGATCTGAATCAAATAAATAGTTCCATGTGTAGTAACCAGAAATCATGAAACTGTTTTTTGATTTGATTAGTTTCTGAAATGGATTGATTTCACACTTATCAAATCTGGACGAGAAGGGATCGACTTTTTTCATGATTTGATGATTATGAGGTAATCCAAAATCTGCCAGTAGTGGTAATGTAATGTTTCTATAAAATGATTTATCTTTGGCATCCAATAGCTTCTGTCCAGGTTTTTGTAACTTAAGGAATGAATTTAATTTACCCTCTGAGAATTGAATTATATTTGATTTGTCAAGCTTCTTCTTAGTAGCAGGCATCAACTTTTTATTATACCATAATGGATGTGCTTCGGTAGAAAAAATCCAATTCTTGTTGTTCATAATGGTAGAATGTAAAATATTTTCATCTCTTGTATCAAACAATAAATACAAATATTTTAAAGTTTCACCCAAAACAAACGTTTCCATTCTATTTTGCCGTTGACCCGTTCTAATATCTTGAAGACCACTGAATCCACATTTGGCCTTGAACTTGGTTTTATAAAGGTTGAGGATTCTTTCCCCAATCTGTAAATACATTGGATCTCTGGTGGCCCGATACAAATAATAAGTAGATTCAATAAATTCTGGCCTTAATGGGTACCATTCCAATCTTATGGAATCTTCTGATTTTATGTTATTGTTATCCACATGTGAATAAACCCATCTTTCTGGGATCAGCTCGAAATAATTCCAAATCTTAAGGTATACAACATGTGTTTTAATGGCATCTGTGACTTGACCAGTTAGAACCTGTAACCCTGACCAAAATGCACCCAACAGATCAATCCACTCACTAAAGATGACACCATCATGGATCCCCACGTTCGGAAAAATCATCGACCCATCATTATAACCTCCACCTTGAGCCAGATGGATTAATAAAGCTTTATAGGAAGTTTTAAATACCGACCACATGTAATCATCATCAAAAACAATGGCTGCCTTTGCAGAGTATTCGTAAAACGAGTCGATAGAAGCACCAATACCCGATAATGCATCTTTCCACAGGTTTGTTAAAGGATCAATAGTCATGGGTAATAAATTAAGGTCCAGTTTGGAAGACCAAAGTTTCCAGAATGTCAATTGAGTATAATATTCAAATTGAGGATCTCCTGTCAATTTAGATAGAAGAGTAAATTCCAATACGGGAGTAATTGCACCAGCTGTACATGCATCTTTTTGTAATTTAGGAGGTACCTCTTTCACCCCCTTCGCCAAGTTTACTCGAGGAACCGGTATATGAGTATTCGTCTTATAGGTAGGGATCAATCTAAGTCCTAAATCGTATGCCATATCTAACAAAAATCCATCATAAGTCAGACAAATCTCAGAAAATCGATCATTTTTAACATTGGTAACATCTGACAAGAGCAAATGTGCACTCAAGAGCCCTCCCAATGAACGAATGGAAAGCTCAAACACTTGGACAACGGTGTCTTTTTCAAAGAGGTTCTGGTTGCTTTTGAGGTATTGAAGCATATCTTCTAACAGATCCCATTGTTCAAGAAGAATCAATGAGTCCAAGTTATCAAGAACTGTCAGAGATATGTTTCCCATGGCATCGTTCCGGATAGTATTGTGAACATCATTGAAGTCCGGACCATAACTCTCACATGTTAAAGGTCTTACTTCATCAGCAGGAAACCCATGTTGAATGTAAGAGTTCCAACCAAAACGAAAGAGTTCTTTTGTTTCATTTTGAAGATATCGAATATGGTCGGGGGTGAAGGACGAGTTGAACTGGGCAACACTCGGTATGACTAGGTATAAGGCTATCCAGAAGAAGTGTAACATATATTAACATATATCTGCAAAAACGAGTGCGATTTGTGATTTGCGACATAGGAACCATGTTTAAAGAGACCAACTAAATATATCGCTAGTAACGATCACATCCCTAATAATGATCCGATTCTAAGACTGGAGATTAAGTTTATTCCTCTTCCCGTCTTTGTTTTATATCTCTAACACTCTTGGTTATTTACTTTTCATATCTATTCATATCTATAATATAAGGTCCAATAAATAAGTTACTTGCCAAAAATTCGGTTCACTTGAGTCACAACTTTTCCAGTGCCAAACCACAAGGTAATGGTAATTAAAAACACATTAAAAACAATCAATAAAAGTCCGCTTAGCATAAACCGAGGAGCGAAAATCTTCCATACCATTAAATGCCTTCTGAAATGAGCCGCAAAGATTAATGACGACAAACTGGTGAATAATTGATAGGTAATAAGGGTGGTAACATTTGTCACAATTTGAGATAACACCGTGATTGGTTTAGAAGATGGTGTGATTTTCCATAATGTAATCAATGGAATAGATAAACATATGATAAGAAACAGCCCAAAAGTATTCAAAACAATGTTTATATGAGTGAATGGAAATACAATAGATTCAGTGGTCATAAATCCAATTTCCCATTGAATAGATGGAATAGTAGCTTGATGACCAGTACCAAAGAAATGTTGATATCCTAATAAACCAAAAATCACTGGTGCAATGAGGTTTTTCCGTATATCTAAACCATCAAATAATTCCAATAATGAAAGGATTTGTACTATGAGGATATTAAGTGAAATAGCTCCAATTGGTTTTGTTGTTAACATTATAGCAATGGCAAAATTGAGTACCAATAAGAAATAAGATGAACCATAAACATTTCCATAACCCAATATGGTAGCTGTTTTTTGTACTTGTGCATTTTCAGGGTCATCAGAAACCGATTCCTTAACATCAAGTTTAACACATAATGGACCTCTAGACCAACTAAAATTAGCCAATATTAATGAAACAAACAATACAATTCTTGCAATAGCCAATTTAACTGACTTTAATAATGTTTCACTAATGGTAAGAAAAGTAATTTGAAAATATTCTCCATTTTGTACGTATTCAACCGTCCAATATACAGCATTCATAAACATCAAGAATTTAACTCCGGTACCAATCCACAATGGAGCTGCTGAATGATAAGAATCTGAAAGTTTGTAAAAAGATTTGATGATAGCAGGTAAAGTATATGAGGAAATATGAAGTAAAACAATTGACCACCAACTACTGTTAAATGTTGGCTCACAGTAAGGTCTTTGTTCTTCTCTGCACAAAGTAATCAAAGATGCCACTCTTGATATCAAAGTAAAAGTGATGGCATGCAGAACACATAAAATTCTTTGGGTTCTTGTTAATGAGGATTTGAGTAATGAGCCTATAATGCAACTGAAACCAAACGTAAGAATCAAAAACAGAACCATTTTATCTTCCCAAACAACATATGAATTAGATGCAAAAATTAAACAATGAAGAATAACAAAAATCAATCCCAAGAAGGACCACGAATTGAAATTATAAATGAAAAAGTCACGGACCTGATGCCATAACCAATTGAGACTAAAACGATCCATGATAGGAGCCCAAAATCCAATTATAATTCCTAACGATGCTCCCAAACTCAAACATTTTTTCAAATCGAAATCATTTGGTTTCAAGACAACATACATCGAGAAACTTAATACCAATCCCAACAATAGCATGGCTATAACTGAACCAATAAATTCAAATGACATTGTCAGAACTCTCACTGAAGGTATTGATCTTGCATAGGTAAGTGTAAATGTAAGTGATAATAAAAGAATAACAATCCCAACAGATATCATTTTGAGATCAAATCTTGCCCATAATCGTTTGCATTCTTCAAGCGATTCGTATTGATAATCTTTTGCAGCTTCAATAAGACTCGACCATTTCTTTTTGTTGTCACTATTGACCGAGTAATCCAGCATGAAAACTCGATATTTTTCATTTATGACAGGTGACAAGTTCGGAGTTGCGTCTCGGAAACTTTGGATCTGTTGTGTAGCCTTGAATATGACATTGTTCAATTCTTGATCATTAGCAAATGCTTCATCGATTGGAAATCCCAAATTGTTATAAGGAATTGGTAATCCAAGCAAGAGAGAAATTGTGGACACCAAATCGATTTGGTTAACTGATCTATAATTTTTACCCAAATTGGAGGTGTCATATTGGTTAATTGATTTCTTGTTGAATCGCTTGTTTTTAGAATAAAAGAATAAGGTACTTTCCAACTCATCGGGAGAGTCCCCACCATGGTTACCGGTAGAGTCCATTCCATGATCGCCCATGACCACAAGTAAAGTTTTGTCGTCGATTTTTTTGATGGTATCTTCAATAACTGTATTCATTTGGTTAAGTTTTTCCTTCATCGAATAATGTCTGGGTCCATACCTATGACCAACATGATCAACCCCTAAGAAATGTCCTATCAACACATCCCAACGAGTGGCGTTTTCAGGTTGAATCAATGGGTATAAATGTTCAATCACTCCATTATCGACGGTATCAAGATCCCAAACGTTTAACGAAGGATAAGGGAAGTTCAACTCGGGGTTTATATACTCGTTAAACAATGCATACCAAGTATCGTCACCCATAAATGCTATACTCTGGTTTCTTTTATGGAGTTGTAACAACCAATTATCCTCATTAATAGCATCACCATCAAAGTTGGACCCTGCATCTATAAACGTAGGCAATGAACCAGTAGTCAACCCCTTTAATCTTTGTAAAGTGGTGGTAGGGGGATCTGCAAGAAATTTAAGAAGTACAGCATTATCTTTCTCAGCAAGTTGATGTAAAATCGGGAAATTATTATGATAGTATTCAGTAGAGTCTTCAACGGGTATGACAAAATCAAACCTTAAGGCATCGATCACCAACATCACCACTTTTTCGAATCTTGGTGGGTGACAAGTGTTTAAATGATCAGTAGTACATTGGGATATATTAGGTAACACTTGTCGTGATAATAAGAATCCCAGAGTGAAGAAGCCTACCCCGATAAACTGGACGGTGGCAAGAAACACAAGTACTATAAGGTAACCAATAAAGGTGAATTTCAACTTTTGCTTTCTTATTCTTGTTCGAGCTTGTTGTTGGGACAGATGCTGTTGTTTGAGTAGTCGTTGTCTAGCAGAAGAGCTTGCTGCTTCGGGCAGCTGTGAATGATCCATGGCGCCAGTAGAAGAGCACCCTGGCAATATGTTAGTGATAAGCCAAATTCAATTAGTTATGGGTTTTAGGTTCCATTCAATAGGGTTGATTTGAAACCGCGTCTTTCACGTGGACCGGATAATATGGATCCTTAAGAACGAGACGAATGATGAACAATTGTTGATTAAATAATCAATGAGGTTGGTTTGTTCTTTGATTAGTGATTTGCTTAATGATTATAGGCAAATCTGGTTTTTTATGGGAATAGAGTTTTTCACGTCGGGAATATGTATGTGAGACTACTAACCGGAAAATATCAAAATATGAAATTAGCGAGAAATGAGTGTACCAGTTATTAACTGGTACGATAAGATAGTTGATAGGTTCATTATAGATGGTAGATGAATTTAGATCAAAGTGGGTTAGTTGGTGCCTTCTTTGTTAAATATTGTTTTATCATTTTTTAAATTTTTAATTTTTTTTTTTTTGTTATTCAATTACAAGTGGTTAGACTAGCTTTTATTACATATAATACATCACTCCATACTATGGTCAATCTGGCTCAAAAAATCCTGATCAAAGGCCGAGCCACCCATCATATCATCGTTTCCGTCAAAATTGATCAAATCTCCCATATCATCATCCACCATTGACTGTTGATGATCCGATTCACCTCCATTCCCCTTGAACAAATCGTTCATATCGTCATCAAGTGAAGTTCTGTTAGGCATGGGTGGCACTTGAGATGTTATATCTTGACCCTGTGAAAGATTCTTGGTAGGAATAGGTTGACCATGACCCTGAGAACCATTTGGAATGGCAAAATCCTGGTTATTGTTAAAATTTATTCCCATCCCTTGGTCGAATTGATTCATATAACCACCATTGTATTGATTTGGTATATGAGGATTAAGATGTGGATTCAAGTTAGGATTACCTGATGCTTGGCCATTAAGACCTAGCTGAGAATTATTTTCAGGTATATTAATAAATGAATTGATAGATTTAGGATTATAGTTGGCAGGAGCTGATACCACTTTTTCGTTGGTGATTTTATTTATATCCACCGAATATTTCTTGGTATTAGGAGTAAAATCATATTTTCTATTGAATTTCTGTTGATATTCCTGTAATGTTTGGTTAAGTTGAGTTTCGAGCTCTTGAAGCGAGTTCTTATCAGAAATCTTGGATTGAATCTCAGTCAATTTATCAGTGGTTTGTTGTTGATAAGTATATTCTTCATTAATAGGTATGGATTTAGCAAATTGTTCATCATCCCGTAATTTAGCAATCTCTTCTTCTATCTTCTTCTGTTGATGTTTCATATACTCCAAATCTCCAAAATATATCACTTCAGAATTTACCTTATCATATTCCAGTTGTTCGATTTTAGTAACGGAGGGAAATAATCCAGGAGGAATGATTTTCGACGTGTGTACCAATTTTGACGTCACATTCTCGATATACTCCTGGTTTGTTATGAATCGATTCAAAGCATCAGTACGAAATGATATCAAGTCAGCATCATCATGAAGTTGCACTCCTGGCTCCTCCTTCATTCGTGTATGTTGTGCTTGTTGTTGGGCCTGCTGTTGAGCACGAAGATGGGCCGCGGCTTGGGCTTCCGCTTGTTGTTGGGCCTGTATTTGTGCTTGAACATGAGCGGGTGCTGGTGCTGGAGTATGGGAATGGGATTGTGATTGTGAATGTTGAGTTCGTTTATTTGTACGACCTTTGGGCCTTCCAGGGTGGGCCATTTTTTTGAGCTGTTTTTAGATTGAGGTTAATCAATCAATACAAATCCAATGAAATTTGATATTTGATTAGTTGGTTGATTAACTAATAGTTCTAAGATGTGACTAGTCACTATGGTGTTTTGAATAATTAAAGAAAAAATCGGCGCGCACGACTCAATATAAAAGTATCAAATTAGTATATAGTAATTAGAAATAAAGTAAATTAATACAAAGATGAAGCGAGCAAATAACGTCTTGAGACCATACCAATAAAGTTTTTAATAATCGGACAACTTCAAGGTATATCATTTTCTTGATATTTATCACCCAATTAATTAGAGATCCAGGCTCATTAATACAGGAAAATGCATAATAAGGGTTGGTAATTATCAAGGTACGTGAATTGTTTATGGTTATTATAAATCAAAACGACCATTAACAAATTCTTCATCATCCATTGGATGATCATCATCCGTCTCCATTTCACTCTTTTCATCAATTTGATCATCATCTATAACATCCTCATCCGGTGGTAAATTAGGGTTTCCTGGAATGAATGAACCTGGATTTTTGAATGTATTCATTCTATGTGATTTACCAAAATGATCTTCCATAGCTGAATCATCCACATACGTAAAACCTTTGAAGTTAGCTTGAATCCCGGGTGATAAAGGAGTAGATGCTAATTCCATTTGCTTTTTTAATACTGAAGTAGATTCAGATGTAAATTCGGGATCAAAATTGGATGTATCGGTTTCTGAAGTTAAATGTGGTTTAAATGGTGGGGGAATACTCTTGGATTTTAATAAATTCCAATCAATATCATTGAAGAATGCATGGGCTCTTAATTCTCTTGCATCATTAGTAGCACCTAATCTATGCTTTGGATTTCTGTTTAATAAGCCCTTCACAAATGATCTACCTTCAGGGCTCAATACTTCTTTTGGAAATCTTACCTTACCAAATGCAATGTTTTTATACATTTGTTGAGTATTATCAGCATAAAATGGTGACCAACCACAACACATTTCAAAAATAAGTACACCCAACGACCAAAAATCAACCATCTTAGTATATCCAGACTCATCAAGTAAAACTTCTGGTGCTAAGTATTCGGTAGTACCACAGAAAGTATTTGTAGTACCATCATTATTTAAATTAGCTTTAGATAATCCAAAATCACAAAGTGCAATATGACCATTAGCATCTAACAAAATGTTTTCCGGTTTCAAGTCACGATAAACAATATCATTATCATGCAAATGTTCTAATGCTAATACCAATTCAGCAATATAAAATTTAGCTCTGTCTTCAGTAAATCTTCCTTCTTTTTGTAAGTGCCAAAACAATTCTCCTCCTGACATATAATCAGTAACCAAATACAAATCGGTAGGAGTTTGGAAGGAGAATTTGAGCCCCACAATAAATGGAGATGCAGCAGCTGATGTACGTACCAATATATTACGTTCACCAATTGTGTGGGCAATTTCCTTCTTTTTGACAATAACTTTTTTAGAGAGAACCTTCATGGCATAAATTCTATCGGTATCGATCTTTTTAACTTGAAACACTTGACCAAATGTACCTTTACCCAAAAGACGTAAAACCTCAAAGTCATCGGGCCCATAAGATTTTTTATTATCCAAGGAGGTGTATTCCCAACTAATCTTTATTGCTCCAGAAGAGACACGTTCCCCCACAATACGAGCTCTCAAAGGTAACCATTCACCCTGAGTCTTTTTATTGATGGTAGTTGAAGGGAAAATTCTTGCATGACCCAAAAATGAATCATCTCTAGCAGCATCATAAAGAGAGATGTCCAACTCTGATTTAGAGCCCACCACATCGAAAATGGCCTCGTGATTGATCACGGGGTTTGATGGTTCAGAATATAACTGAAGGTGTTGAGTAGAAGATTGTCTTTGGTACAAGGAAGGACGATTGTTGTTTTTCATGGGTAATGCTCTAGAGGCTGGATGGTTTGAATTATGTAAATGAGCATTCAAATTACCGTTCAAAGGAGGTTGTCTCTGGCCATTAAGAGGAGAATTGGAAGGGGACTTGCCCAAAGAGGATGGCGCATTGGTGACAAATTCAGAACTTTCAAAAGTACAAACAATGTAGGGTTGGGAGGCATTAACATCTCTAGTTTCTAAGATGGTCAATTTCAATTTTCCCTTGGGTTGACTATTTCTGGACTGAGTGTTGATGTTTTGACCGGTCTCATCGGTGGTGATAATCAATGGGTGCTGACCATCCGTGGCGTAAGGTTGTACTGGATGTGCTGGACCAAGGAACTGGGCCTGTTGTTGATTGTGGGTGGGTTGCTGCTGGTAGAACTTATCGTAGTGCAGTTTGTGAGCAAATTCATTAGATTTGAATGTTTGATTGAGAAAAGCCTCCAGGTTGGTGATAGTGTTTGTGTTTGTAGAAGTAGTACCATAAGCCAAAGAATGATCAGCTATGGCAGTGGTTGGAGCCACTTGACCCAAACCTTTCGGGAAAAACTTGTTTTGGTTGTCGAGGTCATCCACCAACTGGTGCTGAGAATATTGACCATAAGCATCAGCCAAGGGTGAAGTCTTGATATGGTCCAGTTCTGATGGCACCAGATGGAGAAAGTCAGAAGAGGATGCAGAATTGGGAGTGGCCGCCGGTACCTGCTGGCGTTGTGGTTGGCCCTGGGGTTGAGGAGAGGAATCTCTATTTTTGAAGCCACCAAACCCAAAAATAGACTTAGCAAAATCAGCCATGTCTATTCAGTAACAATAAGTAACAGTGGATGATGAGACACCAGATATTGGGAGGAAGATGATGAAGGATGGTTGGAGAAGAGTACGCGATAGATTAGGGATATTCGCCTTTGAGATGATCTCAGAAGAAAAAAGGTGAGGGGGGGGAAGGAGGATAAGAAGGAAAGTACAGGAAGATAAGAATTAAGACGAAGACTAATTAATTAGAGAGAAACTAAAGAATGAAGAGAAGAATGTAGATGATTAAATTGATCAAGAAGTTTGTTTTTTCAATTTTTTTTTCTTCATTTGAATGTTTCTACGTTTTGTATGATTGACTAATTTTCCAATTTTCTGTTCACGGGAGTCTTGATGTTTCTCACAAAACATTGGGCGGTAGATAACTGGAGGGCTGCATGTGTTAGCAATTGCCAATCCTGGACAAGCACACCAAGCACACCTCTGAATGCATAGTTAGTGACCCGAATTGAATGTTGATTCATTATCATACATTGTTGATACTACATTACCTGTATGATGAAATATTCCTAATCCTCGGCTACGGGATGTGCGTCTTGGTGCTAAAGCCAAAACAGGAGGAGCCATCGCGATAACTTAACTATGATCTAATGATTATTCACTGGATGAGTAATTAGTGCATACTACAGTACCAACTTTCTTCCTCGGTTCTTTCAATTGCCACTTTAATCTTTCATATTGTCGTCGTTCTTATATGGTATTATGCTGACTGTATACAGTTAGGTTGACATGCAGATACCCAAATAGTAATATAGTTGCCCGAAACGATAAATCCCGGTCCCGTGCACTTCCAATATCATCTCCCTTGCAGTTACCCGTGTAGTAAATCTGCTCCGTGTGGCGGGAAGAAATGCTGATGGCTTGTGTTCTCATCGTGAATCACCTGAGTAGTGGCTGGTGTGACCAATAAAACTCTTTGTTAAATCAGGAACAGATGAGAATGCATGATTTTTGATTAAAGCAAATTTTAATTGATCTAACACCATCTGTTCAATCAATGTACACTCGACTGACTCTCTGTAATTTGATTAACCAAAATTAATCACCATTTTCCTTACCAGTTTTCCTCCCCGTAGTGTCACTTAGTGCCCACTAAACCTAGTTCGAGTGCGACCTGCACATAGCCCGTCAAATTTTACATTTTCAAAAATCATTCAACCACCACCAACACTTCAACCATGTTTGGTGTCACGTCCCTTCTCTCCTTCAGGGCTGCCCCCCTCAGCATCATAAGAGGCTTTTCCACCCGAGCCCAATTACTACAGGAAACCCCTCGCAAAAAGCAGGATAAATTCTACAAGATCCTTAAGTATGTCAAACCAATAGACACCGCCGAATACAAAGCTGGTCAAGAAATACCTAAAGGATTACGTATTCCTTTGAAACAGAAGCAGTACCCAGAATATGCATACGAAACCATGTTTTTCAAAAGACAAAACAGAGGGTTATACGGTGGTGTTCAAAGAAAGCGTTCCAAAACCTGTTCGGAATCAGGAAACAAGGGTCTTCGTGTCCATTTACCTAACATACAAAAGACCAAGTTATGGTCTGAAACCTTGAACCGTTCCATTCAAACTAAAGTCCTGACTAAAGTATTAAAGACCATTACTAAAGAAGGTGGTTTAGATAACTATTTGACTAAAGATAAGCCAGCCAGAGTTAAGACCATTGGATTAAAAGGATGGAGATTACGTTACGAAGTGCTCAAGAAGCGTGAATTCAAAGAATTACCCAAGGTGGTCAACGCCTCTGGTGTTGAACAACAAGTCTATTATATTCATACCGATGGAAAGAAAATTACCGTAGGAAAGAACAAACTCTTGAAGGAACTTTACCCATTGGTTGCCAGAGACAGTTACACTCCAATCAGTGCTTCTGAATTTAGAAGAAACCACAGTTATTTGACATCCGGAGAATTGGTTGATAAATTGGCTAGCTACAACTACGACTTTTCTGCCATCACTGTGTGATGTCTTCACAGTTCATTCTTCTTGGAGGCCTCCCTTATCTGCATATATTTAGCCTCTATCCATGTATATATATAATATAACTATAGGTTTTAACTTTAGCAGCAAGAAAAAGCAGTCACACGCCCACGTGACGATGTATTTGTTGAGGGCGCGACTCTTTCGGTACCCCCACGGCCCCCTTCACCTCTGACACCTTAACTATCAAAAGCGCGGTCACGTGTGCCTCTCGCACAATCTACCCTGCCACCAGGGAAAATTTTTCAGTCAGTATATATCACGGTTCTTTCTAGTATCCACCAAATAGGAATAACATACATAATGGCTAGATCAGGTATGTAATAGCCATGAACGAACGGCCGAGTGAACGAACGACAAGCAACATCGACCAAACGATTGAATACGAGTGACTCCATTTCACCATCAATTTCAATAACAAGTTAATCAAATGAGATGAGTTCAAATTGGGGAGATGATGATATTGTCCAAGGGCATGATTTACGAATCGGTTTCAAACTAGTTCCCTTACTAACATATAGGTATTGCTGTTGGTTTAAACAAAGGTCACAAGACTGTTGCCAAGGAAGTCGCCCCAAAGATTTCTTACAGAAAGGGTGCTCTCTCCAAGAGAACTTCTTTCGTCAGAAGCATCGTCAAGGAAGTTGCCGGTCTTGCCCCATACGAAAGAAGATTGATCGAATTGATCAGAAACGCCGGTGAAAAGAGAGCCAAGAAGTTGGCCAAGAAGAGATTGGGTACCCACAAGAGAGCCTTGAGAAAGGTTGAAGAAATGAACCAAGTCATTGCTGAATCCAGAAGACACTAAACGTTCCGTCTGTTATTATAGCTTAATGTACATCACCACATAATTGAGAATCAGTTACAATCTCTGGACTGGTGTCCAAAATGTAGAAATGAATGTATTTCAGTTAGAGGGAAGCACTGGTCAAAAATTTGCATGAACTTAATATCAAGTTGTCACAGTGGCTCTGCTTGAAGAGTTCATGAACCATCACTATCATCTGTTATAAGTTTTAGAGCAATTTCAACACTTCAAATATTTCAAACTACATAGACATCCTCTCACAATTAAAACTTCGCTTTACCGAACTTTTATTGATACAAGTTCGGTACTTTTATTGATACAAGTTCTGTACTTTTATTGATACACATCATCGCCACCTCACTTTACCCTCCCCACTTCACGCTGTGGATTCACTCACGCTTTGAGATCAATAATCTACACTACTATTCTGCACTACAATAACCATGCTTCACACAACTCTAAGACACTGTCGCCCCCTCAATCCATGGAGAGTTCCATACATATCCATACGGAGATCCTTGAATACTCAGATCCATCCCCCCTCTCATTTTTCGGACCCATACTCTGTTCCTAGACCATATGAACATCCCGAGACTCAACATGATATAACTCCAACACCCCAATCATCACAGAATAACGACAATTCAAATACATCAGGTTCAAAACACCAACAGTCAGATCATGGTAATAACATCAAAGAGATTACAAGTTTGATTGCAATGTATGTACTCGCTTATATTGCCATTGATAATTACACCAGTCGAATAAAACTAGAATCCCTCAATAAGGAAACATCAGCCATTACTCAGAAAGCCCTTCAAGTCCAGCAAGCCAATTTCAATAATGCCAGAAAGGCCAGAGATTTACAAATCCTTCAGGAAAGAAGAGAACACGCTCGTCGCAGCTTTAAAATGAGTATTCATATTGCCATTCTTCGTAAACAATTGACAGACTTAGGGGTTGATCCATTGGAAATTGATGAAGCAGTAAGAGAGTTTGAGAAGAGTGTGAAAGTGGATAATTCCATCAAAAATGTTAGTGGTCAAATATTATGGTTAGATGATAATTCCCGTAAGTTTACTTAGAAAAAAAAAATTGTGAAGACCGTTCTTACTAACTTTTAGCATTAAAACCTTACGTTCCTAGTGTTCATGATTATGATAAACGTGAAAAGAAACCTTTAGATAATGATAAATCTTAACTATGTATATAAATGGCCCTGATATTCTATCAGGGGTTACCCGGAACAGCTTCGATTTTCTCAGTATTTAAACGAACAAATAAATCCCAATAAACTTTTCTTTCTTCATACAATGTCTTTAATTAGGCGCCCATTAGAGTCACGGATTGTATGATATTTCCTCTACATATAATCTATAATCACTATGTGATTTTTTCGTGCTCGGGTAAGCCTTAGATAAACTGTTTTGACCAGCCATTTTGTCGTGTCTTTCTGATAGTTGGATTGACTACGCGGTTCTAAACGTACATCTGTTAATGTAGTTAACCATGTCTTGTTGAAAGTAATTCGGCATCAATCTTTCCTAGTTCACGTTGTTTAAGTTTTAACTGGAGTAAGTTGAATTTGGGACAACATACACTGGATGCTTCTTGACCATTTGATTCATAAAAGTTCTTGCAACAAAGATATAATTCATCAATCAATTTAGAACATTTGGATTCATTATACCCATTTGCTTGTAAGCAGTCTTGAATAGCACAAGCTTGAGGTTTGCAAGTATTTGGATCACAACTAGACATTAAGAAAAGATGATTGCTGAAATTCGCATTTTTTTTCTCTACACAATTTTAGCTAATTAAACTCTTGTCTAGGTCAGTATGATAATCATCTTCATCATACTCACTAGGTTCATAAATCACTAAAGGTACGAATTCATTCTTATGATGTTCCTCTCTAGCGGTCTTGGTTTTTTGGGCATAAAACAAACTACATCCCGCAAATACCGATACCAATATAGCAATTAATCCCCATCTTGATAAATGCCATCTTAAACTTTCAATTTCTGATCTCATGGCAGAATTTAATTCGGTGGTAATTTTGTGATTGGTTTCTTGAATCTTTAGTATAATTCTCTTGGACAGAAGCGTGTTTTCGGATTTTTGATCATTAATAGCCACTTGTGAATCATTTCTCATCTGAATAAAATCACTGTTGACTTCATCCGATATTATATGGAAATCACGTTGAAGAATGTTAATAAGACTAATCAACTCATTGATATGTTGTTCTCGGGATCGAGTTATATCCACTCGTAACTCTTGTTGGGCACTTTCAAATAAATATCTCTCGTTTTCTAATTCGAATAATTGTGAATATTTACTTGGAAGTTTGGATAATTTGGAGTTGAGTTGAACCAATATCAAATCAAGAATTGCATCGGCTTGTTCGCTAGTAAATCCCGATTCTTTCAATTGCAAATAAACACTATAGGTATCCATATACGGTTCCAATTCTCCAAATGCAGTGGTTAGAAACTCTTCATCTCCAGATGGTTCTTTGGTTTCATCCCTGAACTCTTTTGGCTCGAGTTCTGATGGATCATGCACAGTTGGATCTAAAGACTCGGTCTTTTCAGGACTTTGCTGCTTTGATACTTGCTCCTTTGTTATATCATCTATTTTATGTAAGCGTATACTTGAGTGTAGTTGTTTTTGTTGGTTTCTTAACTTTAAATGATACCTGGGTATTCGACTTAACTGTGAAATGCTCTTATTAGACCATAGACTTTTTAATGAGGTTGTATAAAGTCCATGCTTTAACATCTTAATGGAATTCAATAGTCAGTGGATAGTGTAGTTGTAGTAGTCTCAATAGTGATGGCTCTTAAATGCTAGCAAGATTAATAAGTTTGACGTTTAAGCAAGTTTGTTTAGTCAAGTTAACGACCGCGATAATTAGCAAAAAAGTGGGTGAGCAAAATAAGTATACATAAGCGATAAGACTATTTCGCGGTCACTCAACCGAGCTAGGAGATTTTTGAACCACAGACGACAAGAATTGAGTAGAATGATAGTAAGTATGTAGTCTTTTTAACCAGTCTGTGGTAACATTATGAGGAGTTGAAACAGTGGAGAATTCGGGTATTTTAGCTTCTGAAATTTTTTGATTTGATGCAAAAAATTGTAGAGATTTTATAAATACTCCAATTGTAAAGACTCCATGATTGAAATAAGTCGTTCCCACAAATTCATGGGGATCAAAACTTAAAAAGCCATGTAACAGGGTAGATTTAATTTGGCCGGTTCCAGGTATAATACTAAGGTCGGATGTTTCAGGTATTGTCTCTAACCCATCTTTCAAATTTCTGATCCTAACATCATAAAGGTTTATCACTAATGCCCCATTCCCATTTTCATTAAAGGTATGCGTAGTTCCTGAGTGTATATCGTTGATGGATATTTCCGGTAGAAAGGGAACTTTTTCCCTCAAGGCTTCGAATTCAAACAAAATGGCATCTCCAATCACTTTTAAATTCTCATTTGATTGTGAACCTTTCCACAATAAGCCATATTGTTCATAAATATTCAACACATGAACTGATTTTAGAATTACACTCCAAACAACAAGCTTAGTTATAGTTGATATCAATCTTACTCTTTCAGTGGCAACATGTATGCTATGCAGAGTATAATATTCATTTCTCAAAGATATAGCCAATTCAACTTCACTTTTTTCAGGAGCTTGAATAACTCTATTTGCATCCAAATAAGGTTGAGGGATTTCGGGCGGTGGAGCTATAATATTGTCCCTAGTTTCAAGAACTAAAGTAATTGAATTAGGGAGATTTTCAGGTGGTAAAAGAGAAAGATCTTCGGGTTGCAATCCTGAGAAACACTTGATAATCACCCAAAATAAAAATGGCAACTGCTTGACTAAAGCCACTCCAAAGTAGATCAAATCCAAAACTGTTTTGGCAAATGTTAAAGTATTTTTCAGATATCGTGACTTACTTCTGGTGTTGTTCAAAGCAATATTCCAAGCCAGTAAACCCAAAAGTTTTATATTGGCCCAACTATTGACCAAAAACGAATGATAAATAACGATTAGGTTCAACGTGCTGAGTAGATTTCTTAATAGCTGAAACTTGATTATCAGCCAAGTATTAACATTTAACAACGATACATGTTCTGAAATATTTCCTTTGACTGCTAAACCAATAGCAGCATTTTCATAAGCTTTTTTTTTCCTATTCCAACTAAACTTTTTGGCATGGGGATTTTTGGAATTTCTGGGATCATATGGATCGTATACGGGCCATGGATTGGGTAATCCTGTTTGAGTATTATCGCTCATATCAGTGTTGCAAAAGTGTTCAATGCGAAAAATGTGTACAATTAAAGAATTGACTAAAGGAGGACAGAATAACTGTAGAAGCAAAGGTGCAATTCAGAACTGAAAGGGATTTGAAATGAACTATCATACTACTTAAAAATTACAAGACTGATTAACGCGAATTAAACTCTATTAATTTATAACTATATAATACAAGTGTTGAAGGTACCCTCAAGGCAAGCCCAAATGGTAAGTTCTAATTTTTTTTTTTTGGATTTGTAATTTTTCATTTGATCATTGTTTCATTTTTTATGATTTTTTTATTCTTCCATGGCAACGTCTTCGTTTTCCTTGATGGCATCCTTGACAGCTTCCTTGATGGATTCTTCGATTTCTTCGGTAGAAGATTCGTCATCAGCTGGGGCAGATTCAATGGCAATGGAGAAAATGTTGTCAGCCTTGTTAACTGGAGCTGATTCGTTTGGAATGATAAGCTCTAATTCACCATCATTCACGAAAGATGCCTTGATTTGATCGAACTTGATGATCTTATCGAATTGAAAGTGCTTTTCGAAACTAATTTCTTGGTTGGCAAATTCTTTGATAAGTGATTCGGCGTCTTCTTGAATTTCTTCGGTTTCGGAGTCAGAGGAGTCGGATTCAGATTCAGAGTCGGAATCAGATTCAGATTCGGATTCAGATGATTCAGATTCAGACTCAGAGTCAGATCCAGATGGGTTCTTTTCGGCCTTGTCACTTTCAGCTTGGCCTTCAAAACCAGACCATTCAAATGGTTCATCGGCGTCGTTGGCTTCTTCAGCTTCGTAGTCTTGATCTTCTTCTTCTTCTTCTTCATCGGCTTCAACAAGGACAGCTTCAGCAACAACTTCTTGTTCATCATCGGATTCTTCTTCAGATTCAATATCGGATTCTTCAATATCATTGAAGTTGAACTTACCTCTAATGATCAATTCGTTTTGGTTCTTCAAGAAATCAATCTTCAATTCTTCCTTGATGAGGGATGGAAATCTTAAAGTCAACTTGTAGGTGTTTTCATCTAATTCAACCAATTCACAATCTTTGGAGTTTTCCAAGTCCTTGGACAAGTCAATAACTTCAATATCGTCATCGGAGTCATTGGCTTGCAATAATCCGACTTCATTGTAAAGTTCGTCTTCGTCAGAAGGGACGAGTTCTTCATCAGTAGAGTATTCGTCACTATCGTGTTCGGGTAAATCGAATCTGTGTCTGTAGATGGTGTACCCTTCGTCATCAGAGTCTGAACTCGAAGATTCATCATAGTATTCGTAGTTTTCTGGGTTACCAGCATCGTAATCATCAGATTCGATATCAACATCAGATTCAACTTCAAAGTATTCTGGTTCGGATCCTAATTCGGACTCTTCGTCTTCAGAGACGATGATTTCATCACCACTAACCAAGTCTTCTTCAAAGGCTTGTCTGATAGCTTCGATGACCAATTGATCTTTTAATTCGCTAGGGTTGGCGGAGTATTCAATTTCAGAGTCTGACTCGGAGTCAGATTCGGAGGATGAAGAATCTGAAGAGTCGGATTCAGAAGATTCAGATTCAGATTCAGATTCAGATTCAGAAGATTCTTGGTAGTTTGCAGCAATTTGCTCCAAAGCTTGAGCTTGTAATTGGTCATTCAAGTCAACAATATCCAAAATATCTTGAGCTTCCATTTCTTCATCGGAGTAGTCGAGTTCGGAGTCGGAGTCGGATTCAGAGTCGGATTCAGAATCGGATAACTCTTCATCAGAGTCGGATTCAGAGTCGGATAAGTCCTCATCAGAGTCGGACTCAGATTCGGACTCAGATTCAAAGTTGTAGTAACCAACCAACTGGTCGTTCAAGTCGTAGACTTGACCTTCTGCTTCCAACATATCAATAGCATCGTTTTCCAACTCGTCATTCATGTCGACGATGTACACATTGTCTTCGTCTTCAGATTCGGAAAAAGCATCAAAGTAAATTTCACCATCTATGTCTTGATCATCGTCATTTTGGTTCAAGTTGAATTCATAAACTTCTTCTTCGGAGTCGGAGTCGGAGTCTGATTCGGACTGAGCATCACTATCAGGTTCTTCCACATATACCAAATTAGAAGGTTGTTGTTGATAGTACTTTCTATATTTTTGGTGTGGTCTGGAAGATCTAGATTTGGAGCTTCCAAACTTCTTGGAGTTATATCTTCTGGATTTTGTGAAAGAAGGCATTATATGAATATGAAATGTGTATATGAATGATAATCAACTGATTTGATAATATCACACTAAGAATACACCTTATGTTATATACTAAAAATTTTCAGATACTCATTTTTGGTGGGGACAGATGAGATGAGCACTGGGGTCAGGTGACGTAATCTCCGTCTCATTGCAGATAGAAAAGAACGCGCGGGAACTGAGCAGAAGTGGTGAGAAGAAAAAAGAACCGCAGCATCGAGGCGATGGAAGTTTGAGGAACGAAAAAGATTTTTTTAGAACCAACTAGATGGGTCGTGCGCGGGCATGGTCGCCTTAGTGACTAAAATGCTGGTGGCGACGATTAATTAGGCAAATGAGGGCAAACACTTCTAACCCCCCTCCCCACCTACGCAGAGGTTACCCGCACGTCTCACTAGTATAAATACCATCGGTACCCCTACCACCAAATTTTCTTCCTTAAATCTCTTTGCCTTTTGGCTTAGATCAAGTGTAGTATCTGTTCTTTTCAGTGTAACAACTGAAACGTCATCACTGATGACTTTACAACGTTACCTTTATTTTTGGAGAATCGTGTTGGAGATCGATGGGCTTGCCCACACTCTTTCACTCAGTGTCGTTGCCATTGCACAACTCGGCTTCTGACGCACATTTTAGTGCAGCAGTGTGAGGCCATACTGCTGGAGTAAAATGGATTTATGATAAGGTGATGGCTAAAGAAATTATTGCACCAAGTAATTTAAGGTTAAAATTCAAATAATAAACGAGCAGTCAAAGTTAATCAAACTGTTTGTAAAACCGTGGATCCTGTCCAAATTAATTTGTTCAGTCTATCTCGAGTTACTGATGACTTCGACATTGGAGTCAATTTCAAAAGTGGCTCATCAAATCTTAAAATTGTCCCCAACTCAGCATCTCCTATTTCCACCTCTTTGACTTTCCATAATCATTAGTTAGCTTGTAGTCATAGTCTAATCACTTGTAAATTTGCCTCCGTCACCTCTCACTTACCTCTTCGGGTCATCGTGTAGGAGTTCCGGATGTCCTTGATTAGTGACCCCATGCAGTCCTGTACCCGATATGCTCCAAGATAGCTACCCTATTGTTATCAATTATTTTCTGGCTTTATATGATCCATGATACATAGTTTTATCCCCTCAAGCTGACTCGCCATACCCTTTTTCTACATCATGACACAACCAGGGTCAAATGAAAATCGTTGGTCTACAATATCCACCAATTCAGCTGCTCTAGTCAATCAAGACTTATTCGCCAATCCTAGAAATCATAGCAATACTCAGTTTAGACAAAGTGTACTTGGTCCGGAAGACGACGTTACTGAAGATGATCGAGAAAGTGAAGAGTTGGTTGATCGCTTAAATACCCCTCGAGTTAGAGAATCTATCATGTCTAATACATCATCAGTACAAAATTTCAGAAACATTTTCCGTCAAACAAATCCCAGTCAAAATACTTTTAATCAAAACCTTACTGCTCATGAAGAAGTAGACTTATCTGATGGTAACTTGTTCAAACTGTCTTTTGATTCTGATCTGGGTGAGAACCATCATGATGATCGACTTTCATTGAACTCTTCAGTGATAGATCAAATGGCTAATGCTTTTAATGGTCACGGCGAACTCATTTTGGAAAATGGTACTCCAGAAGAAGATGATCGGTTCAGATACCTTCGTACTTATGAAAATTTAGAAAAAGCTCATAGGAAACAAAAGCAAGTGAACGAAGTTCTTCAAAGCATGAAACATAACTCAGAAATCCCTCTTCAAATCATGAAAACGACCACAAATGCATCCTCGGTTTTTAATTTGTCAAATATGGACGATTTTAATCGATATGTCAAACAAACTGAACTCAACGATATGATTCATGATAAAATAATTGCCAAGAATCCTCAACAAGATAATGTATTGGACGTGGTCGCCACCACCGATATGGCCCAACATTTTTATGCGGACGATAATAATTTCACTGGTGAAACGTCTATCAATAGTA
The DNA here is from genome assembly GCA_030561405.1 of Suhomyces atakaporum. NCBI lineage: Eukaryota > Fungi > Ascomycota > Pichiomycetes > Serinales > Debaryomycetaceae > Suhomyces > Suhomyces atakaporum. The sequence goes on from JAKTXH010000012.1 coordinate 136,948, forward strand.
AATTTGTTAAACCAAAAGGCTCATGGTACACCAAAGATTGGAAAAGGTTTACCCCCTCTAAGAATTCCAAAAATGATGGTGAATCACTTAAATCAAGATCAAAATCAAATAAAGGATTTCCTTGGTATAATAAGGAAAGCAAGAAAAGTATTGGTGCATTGGTTAATAGCAATGAACTTGCTTCTAATTCTGACTCTTCCCCTGTGATTTCTGAAGATGAACATCGCAATGGTTTTTTGCAAAGAAAACTTAAAGTAAGACATCTACAGATGATTTCCTTTGGTGGTACTTTAGGTGTGGGTCTATTTTTAAATTGTGGGAAAGCTTTAACAATCTCCGGCGGGTTCGGTACATTACTTTCCTTTATTATTTGTGGTATAATTGTTCTAAGCACCATTGTTTCTTTCTGTGAAATGGTCACCTTTATTTCTGTTGTTGATGGAGTTTCAGGTTTAAGCTCCAGGTTTGTGGATGACGCTTTTGGATTTGCAGTTGGATGGCTTTATTGGGCTAGTTTTGCATTTGGTTTGGCAGGAGAAGTGGTTGCCAGTGTCATAATGCTTGCATATTATCCTAATCTTGATATCACCACTAACAAGGGTTCTTCAGTAGGATTTGTATCATTATTTTTGTTAAGCATTGTTCTTATCAATCTAATCGATGTTCGAATTTTTGGAGAAATCGAATATATATCCAGTTTGATCAAATTGGTGTTTGCATTAGTGATGATTATAATTATGATTGTATTGAATACTGGTGGCTTTAAACATTCAAAGGGATATATTGGTTTCAGATATTGGGATTATAAAAAATCTGATTTTAATCATGATATTATATTTGGATTATTTAGACCGTCTTTCAACCTTTATGACGATGGATCAAACCCTCCAACTGATGGTCAGGGAGGAAATGAAGGAAGATTTTTGTCACTTATAGTAGCGGTTGTGGTCGTTGCATATGCTTATAGTGGTACTGAAATTGTTTGTATTGCAGCTTGTGAAGCTCAAAATCCTAGAAAGGCCTTACCATCAGCTACGAAAAGAGTCTTTTGGAGAATCATCATCTTTTATTGTTTATCAGCATTTGTGGTATCCTTAAACATTTATGCGGGTGATCCAAGATTATTACGATATCAATCTGGATCTACAGGAATAGATCAAAATCAATTTTCATCGAATTTTGCCATTCAATATGCTGGTGGGGTTAATTGTATTAGTGATTCACCCGTGTTTGCGGGATTTGGAAGTGGTGCTCAAAGTCCATGGATTGTAGCATTACAAAGTGCAAAATTATGTGATTTAAGTTCGGTAGTGAATGGGTTCTTTGTATTTTTTGCAGTCAGTTGTGGTAATGCTCAATTATATGTTAGTTCAAGAACTCTTTATTCATTGGCTTTACAAAACAAGGCACCAAAATTCTTAACTTATTGCAGTAAGTCGGGGATTCCATACAATTCAGTTTTATTTTCTGCTAGTTTCGGTTTACTTTCATATTTGATTGTTTCAGAGCAAGCAACATTGGTTTTTCAAAATTTAACCAGTATTATTGCATCATCAGGAGTTTTGGTGTGGTTTGCAATGTGCCTTTCCTACGTAAGATTTTACTATGGATTGAAAAGAAGACCTGATATTATCAATCGAGATGATAAATCGTACCCTTATAAATCGCCTTTTCAACCATATTCAGCATTTATTGGACTTATTGGATCTACTGTTATTTTATTGGCCATGGGATTCGTGGTGTTTTTAAAGGGTCAATGGAACACCATGTTTTTCTTTTCAAGTTATGGTACCTTAATTGTATTTGCAGTGTTATACCTAGGTTATAAATTGATTAAAGGTACAAGAATCCCAAGTTTAGATACCTTAGATTTTGATTCAGGAAGAACCGAAATGGATAGGTATATTTGGGATGGAGGACGAGAGTATAATGTTACAAACTTCAAGGAAGTGATGAAGAAATGGATATCATTTCTAGCATAAAAGATTTTAAGCATAAACACAAAAAAGTAAGGAGACAATTCAATTCTTCAGATAATCAATTAATAATTCTAATAATAAACAATATAATGTGATAATATTATTATGTAACCAGTACTTATTAAAGCTGTTATGTAGTACTTATGAAAGACTTTCATTTGGTTAATTTCATGTTGCCGTATCCTTGAGCCTCGAGGCACCTGCATACCGAATTTTTCACCCTTTCCTAATTGGGGTTAATTATCGATCTCGTCTACGCCCAGTTAAAACGTTTCAACAACTCAATTCTTCTTTCAGTTCCCAATGACTTGGATTCCTACTGAAACCTTCTTGAGAGGTAAGGTCATCAAACCTTTCTTACCATTTGAAAAACATCCCAACTTACGTAACAACCATTTGAAGAATCTTTATCCTGGTGATGAAATTTACATTTTTGAAACCAAAAATGATAGATGGGCCAGAGGTTATGCCCTTTCGAAACCATTCCCTAATGATTTCACCATCACCTCTGTCAATTTAGATGAGCTTCCGGGCGTCAATGTCAATGTTGTTGTTTTCCCCTTGAAATATTTCAAGATCGTGGAAGCGGTTCCTCTTTCTAATATTAAAGTTAGTAAAGGTTTTAACAACATTTCTAGTGTTGATGCAGTTCCTACTTTGCAAGATTCTGAAAAGGCTCGGAAAATTGCTCTCAATGGTGAAGAAAGTGATACAAGACCTTTAGCACCAGTTATTCCAATGGATAATTTCGAACAAGGTGAAGATTTGGTTGGTGAGATTAGACACGCGTTAGGTTTATTAACTTGTCATATCTTTGCGTTATACTCCATTGGTGAATTTAGATTGTTTAACAGGTTATCAAGTATTTACTATGACTTGAATGAAACCAGAATCAAATTAACTCATTCATTATTGACCGTTGATGAAACTCAAGTAGCTAAGGAAACTGCCACCTTCTTATTAAATAAAATCCCAAAAAAATTGGCTTCCAGATCTGCTAGATTAAATGCTCAATCTTATGATTTAGATAATCATAATACTGATATTTCCGGTTATAAGGCTATTTTATCAAGAGAAACTACCAGTGGTGAATTGTTATCGGCCACTGATGCAAATCCTTCTAAGATCGCTCTCAATCAAGTTTTATGTGCTTTGGCTTCTAATTTCCCAATTAATGCCCATCAACACCTTCAAGAATTTTCCTTTGAACCGGCTCCTAACAAGAAATTACATCATGATCCTCCATCTCATATTCTTGTTGATTTTAAATCTGTTTCTGGTAGTTCTGCCTATCAACCTCCAGGTTTTGCAGGTATGATTGCATACTTGTATATTAGAAATAATCGTAAGAGATTAACTGAAGCATTTGCGGTGCATACCAATTCGGTTGATGATTTGGTTCATGTTGAAAAAATTAGTGCTGCTTTATTCAGAAATATTCCATCAAGTGAAATCGAAAATAGTAGAGTTTACTTGGTTGCAGTTTTAACTGAAGAAATTGATTTGAGTATCAAAAGCTCAAACAACACCCCTCTGATCAAAAGAGTTAAAAAGGGAGTTGCAGCTGGTGTAACTGATATCACCAGAATTTTCAGTAGAAATCAAGGTTCTTTACAAACAGGAGAATCTCATCAATTTTCAATTAAATTATTTGGTTCTTATGTGAATAACAAAAAGGGTCCAAAAGTAGATGAACAAGATCAAGTGGTCAATAATGGTTGGGGTGAATTGGTTGATAGAATTATTTCTGGTTCTTCTCATGGTGTTGTTGTTAACCCCAGAGCTGAAAAATTGATTGTTTCTATCAAAGAATTTAAACATCAATTTGCTGGTGGAGTTAATCAAAATCCTATCAGTACTTCTGCTCCAATTTCCAGAATCAAACCTATTTTCTTTGATCCTTTGGCTGAAAATTATGAAAGAATTTATTTGGCCATGGGTAAGATTAGTTTGCTTAATAGTATTACTAAGGATGATTTGTTGACTTTTGAAGTTAGTACTCCAAACAATGATCTTATCACTTTTGCTAAAGCTTCCAATCAACAAGAAAAGAGAGATTGGCAATTTGTTTCTGTCTTTCCTGATGAAGCAGTTGGAGAAATTATTAAGATTAATGGAGTTTCTTTGAAAAACCCTTCTAAAAAATTACCTAAAGATGATCATATTCTTTTATCATTATATGTTAATGGTGTTTTGGCTGGTGAAGGTAAATTACTTTATAAATCAGGTAACAGATTAGTGGAATTTAACAAGAGAAAGACTCATACTATTGAAATCATGTCTGTCACTCATAAATTACCAATGGCTCAAGTTGATATTAGTACTGAATATGTTGGTAAGATTTATAATTCGGATACTTCCATTGATAACATTTTCCAATTTGAAAGATTTTTTAGAAGTGGTACCAAGGGAATTGATGAATTATCTGCTTCGTTGGTTTCTTTCTGTAAATTGGATATTTCTCAATTGGTTAAATATTTCCCTGAACTATTAAGTTCCTTATACAATATTGTTGATTTTTCCTTCCAACAAGGATTATCTTCCAGTATTGAAATCTTACATGATAATACTTTTAAGGCTATTGTTCATTTATTGGATATTGTTTTCGGTAAGCAAGATCAATACTTATACTTGATTGATACTTTTATTGAAAGATACAACAACCTTCCATTAATCGGAATTTTCTTACTAAACAAGATGGCTGAAATTTTCTCTAGAGCAGAATCTAATTGGAACTCGATGTCAAGATCCTTGTGTCGCGTTATTGCTTTAATTATGAAATTGGCTGTTAATTCAATCAATGCTTCCAGTGATTACGATGCTTACTTTAAGGCACTTAGTTCATTATTCAAGTCAGGAGCATTTTTCTTGTCACTTCAATCCAATTCCTTGGTTAATGATCAAGTATTGATTTTGGATATCATTGATTATGTTTTAACTTTCAAGTCTCACCTTAACGTGTTGGACCTTCTTCAATTTATTGTGAGTTTCATTGATACAATTGGAATTAGAGGTTTGGGTGCAAATGAAGAAGTCTTCAGCAACAAAAAATCTACCACTTCTAATCAGAAGGATCACAAGATCATCATTAGTAAACTCTTGTTGATTCGTCGTTTGTTCGCTTCTGGAATTGTTGAAGATCCTTCTGCTCGTAAATTGTTGGTGTCGAAATCTGTGACTTGGGCAATGGAAGTTTTATTGGGACCAACTGATATTGATGCTTCCAGATTAGCATGTAGTGTTTTGAACTCGGTTTGTACCTTGTTATGGAAAAGTGTCATTGTTGATGGAAATACTGATGAAATTGAGTTATGCTATTCCTTGACCAAATTGTTACCAGCAATTTCTAGAACTGTTATTAAATATAATAAGTTTACTAGAGGTAACGAATTTTTCAAACCAAAGAGAACTTTCACTCAATTATTCCCTACTGAATATCCTTTCAAAGAGGCTTCAATTGATCCTATTGTTAATGATGAAGTCTTGGTTGAAATTTTGGTTGAGCTTACCTCGGTGTTCTGTTTTGTAGCCAAGATTGGTAAGGCTACTGCTGGACCAGAAGGTTTTGGAAAGATTTTGAGTGTTCATATCACTGATGATTTCTTTGATCCTGCTAAATATTTGGCAGCTGATTTTAGAAATGAAGATTTAATCACGCTTATTTCAGGTGTGAAGCTTATGAGACAAGGTAAATTTTTCCCTGAAGATAAATGGTTATCTCTTTACGGTATTATTATTGAAGGTTGTTTGACATCTTTAGAATTAATCAGACCTCTATTGATCAACAATTATATTCCTTCAATAGCTGATTCAGAAACTTTCGATAGAGTTCTTTGGGGTAATTACTTGAGAACATTATTAAGATTATCAGTTTTGGCTCCTGTCTCAATTGAACATTTGTCTGAAGTTCCTAGAAAAGCATGTTATCAAGTCACTGGTAATGTTCGTGATAGAGCAGCTTTTCTTATTAATGAAGCTTGGGATAGTTTAGCCTGGGATGCAACTACTGAAGATGTCATTAGATTTAATCTTAATAAATTCGGTGGTTATCAAGTGGAATTTATTAGTCATGATTATGGTATTCTTCAAGATTTAATGTTATTTGCCCTTCAAAAAAATGCTGCTTGTCAATCAGTCAGTGTCAAGATTTTGTGGTCAATCATGATTTCAGAATATATCCTCAGTGATAATATTATGGATATTGAAAAAGAATGTCTTGTTGGATTACATGAAATTTATAACAGAAATTCATATAAGCCTAGTTTGGCTGAACAAGATACTTTTATTGAAAGAATGAAATTGACCATTAGATTGGATCGTGAAGATGAAGCTTATGATGTTATTGCTAATTTCATTGAAAGTATTTCGGGATTCTTATTTGTCCTTAATGATTTGAATAGTGTTCCAGTGGGTCCAGAATTTGATGATGATAGAACTTTCCATAAGTTAAACATCAATGCTTACCTTAAGAACGCTAACAAACCAGAATTGTTTCATTCATTCATTAATGCTATGTATGAAGAGAATATTAGTAAAAATGATTACATTCAAGCTGCTTTAAGTTTGGAATTATTAGCTTCAACTTATACTTGGGAACATAATACCATTGTTCCACCAAGTTTCAGACCAAAATTCCCAGAACAATCTTCATTTGAAAGAAAGGAAACTCTTTATAAAATGATTGCTAACAACTATGTGAAGGGTAACAGTTTGGAAAGGGCTACTGATACTTATAATGAGTTACTCGATTCTTACAATAATCACACTTATGATTTAAAGAGTTTTGCATATGTTCACAACAAGTTGGCAAAACTTTACTTAGATTTAGAATCTAGTGATAAGTTAAGTCCTTCTTTCTTCAGAGTTTCCTTTATTGGTGCTGGTTTCCCAACTAATATTAGAGGTAAAGAACAAATCTATGAAGGTTTACCATTCGAACATATAACTTCAATTCATGAAAGATTGTTAAGATTATATCCTGGTGCCAGAATCATTTCTGATGATGTTGAAGCAAAGAATATGAAGGAAAGAGTTCAAACTGGTAGATACTTACATGTTAGTACTGTTGAACCAGTCAATGAAATATCCGATAAATTGTTTAATACTTCCATTGGTGTTAGACAATATGCAAGAAATAAAGATTTGAGATTCTTTACTTCTTTAAAGAAGATTCCTGGTTCTACTTCCGTTTTTGATTTATGGACTGAAGAAACTACTTTTGAAACTCATCTTTCATTCCCAACCTTGATGAATAGAAGTGATATCAAGGCAACCAAGGTTATTAAATTATCTCCATTGGAAAATGCTATTAGAACTATTGTTACTAAGAACAATGACTTAATTCAACTTGAAAGTATGATTAATATGGCCATTAAGGAGAAGATTGATCATACCTCGTTATTGAATGATTTATCAAGACAATTGGCTGGTACTGTTGATTCCCCTGTCAATGGAGGTGTTGGACAATACCGTACGTTCTTTACTGATTCCAAATATGATGGTAACAGTGACTATGTTGATGATATTAGATTACTTAGAAAGGCTTTTGATGATTTGACTTTGATCTTGAACCGTGCGTTACAATTACATGGTAAATTAGTTTCTAATAATTTGAAAGCATCTCATGATGTGTTGGTTGAATTATATAAGAAGAACTTCAAGGAGGATATTGAAAATTTGAAAATCAACACCGAACATGAGCCACCAGCACCAACCACCACTTCCCAATATCAACAATCGATCAACGACAAGAGATCCATGAGTGGCTTGTCCAGTACTGCGGTCTCTATGACTGGTTCTAGATTGACTAGAACAACCAGTAGAGGTTCGAGTGCCTCTAGTGGTTCAGGAATTTCTGGTTTAAGTTCTGATAAAAGTACGATTGACAGTTTCAATTTTGGTAAGCAAAAGAGAACTGCATTGAACTGGAGAAGTGTTATGAAGCCTCCAAATGCTTAAACTCTATATATATATATAACTGAGAATATTAATAAATAAATTATTAAGAAATTATTAAGAAATTACTAAGAAATTACCAATCATTAAAGACTACTTCCGTACTCTTGGATCTTATATTAATTCTGATCCCTATTGAGAGTTATCAAAAATTTAAAATATGGTCATATTTTGAAAAATTAGCAAAAAAATTAAACAAAAAAAGATGACAATTTAATTTTAAGGGCAATCATTGATTAAACCTCATACACTTCAATTATTGATAAGAGAATCTCGAAGTTTAGGAGTTTCTATGAAATTTTAATCTTTGACTTTAACTACTAAGAAAACCCGGGTGATTACGTAAGCCAAGTAAATTTTTTCGACCGTCTCATTCAAACCAAACACCTATCAATTCCACTCATCATCAACATGTTCAAGTTTGCCGTCCGTGCTGCCCGTGCCCCAGCTGCCAGAATCTCCTTGGCTTCCCACTTCGTCAAGCCAGTCCGTTTCTACGCTGTTGCTCCTATCTCCAAAGAAGAAGTTACCACTCGTGCCTTCGAAGCCTTGAAGACCGTTGCAGCTTTGCAAGAATCGAAAATCACATTGGAATCATCTTTCCAAAAGGACTTGGGTTTAGATTCCTTAGATACCGTTGAAGCCTTGGTTGCTTTGGAAGAAGAATTCGACTTGGAAATTCCTGACAAGATTTCTGATGAAATCAAGACTGTTGGTGAAGCTGTCAACTACATCTTTGAAGAAGAACAAAAGTTGTAAGTTAATTGACGATAATGAGAACTGAAATTGAAGTGATTCTGGAGGTTGCTAGTTTCGAGTCATATTTAAAGATTGTATATAATAATGGATTATGATAATTCGCTATGCATTACATATTGTAGTAACAATAAACATCACCATCGGTTAAAAGCAGTTTTTATCTTAGACCTAATTATAACTATGGTGTAAGTCGAATATCGTGGGCTCCTATTGGTGGCCACTGTCGCCACGTGAGGTATCACACTGTATACAAATTGCCTTTTGATGACATACTAAAATAGGTACAAGATGACTGTTCCTGAATCCGAACCTAAAATTGAACCAATTAATACTGTTATCAATTCAGAATCCGAAGATGAACATGATGATGATGACTCTAATGACTTAAATGAAGAACCTTTACCCGTGGAATATCCTGGAACCGTGTTGCCTGATAACAATGTACAAGAAATTGAAGCTGATCAAGACTTAACTATAGGCTATGATAGTGATACTGACTATATAGACTTGATTCATCTTAAGATTGGATCCTTGGAGGATCTCAATTTGTCTCGATTCCATAAATTGGAGTCCTTATGTTTAAGACAAAATTTACTTACTAGCATGACTGGAGTTAAAGATTTACCAGGTGAAACATTAGAAGAGCTTGATTTTTATGATAATCGGATCAATCATATCTCCAGTAATATTAAGCATCTAACCAAATTGAAAAATTTGGATCTTTCATTCAATAAGATTAAAAATATTAAGAATATTGAGACTTTAACCGAAATTGAAAACTTATACTTTGTTCAAAACAGTATCAAAGAAATCAAAAATCTTGAAACTTTGACCAAAATTAAAAATCTTGAATTAGGAGGTAATAAAATAGAAGTTATAGGTGAAACTCTTGATAAATTAGTTTCTTTACAACAATTGTGGTTAGGAAAGAATAGAATCACTAAATTTGAAAACATGAATAATTTGGTAAACTTAAAGGTTTTATCCATACAGTCCAACAGAATCACCAAGATTGAGGGTTTGGATCATTTGGTGAATTTGGAAGAATTATATTTATCGCACAATGGTATAGAAAAGATTGAAAACTTGGAGAACAATACCAAGTTGAAAGTTTTGGACGTCACTTCCAATAAATTGACCAAATTGGAAAACTTAAGCCATTTAACTGAGTTGACCGATTTCTGGTGTTCCTACAATAAAATCTCAAGTTTTGAAGAGATTGGAAAGGAACTCGGGAAATTGCCCGAATTGGATACGGTTTATTTCGAAGGTAATCCTGTTCAGCTTCAAAATCCAACTGCCTACAGAAGAAAGTTGAAGTTGTACTTGGGGGATAGCTTGACGAAAATAGATGCCACCTACATAAGTCAAAGACCGGTTTAATTAATGAAGCTCAGGAAAAAGGTGTAGGACATTGTAATCAACTTAACTCAGTTGAATTTGGATGATGTGTGATCCACTCAAAACTTGTTCTCATCTGTTGTATATGTTTCGCGAGCACAAATGGCTGCGAAATCTATACTATGATACGAAAGTTGATATTTGGGGTGGTAGATACGTTGACCTTAAGCCGTTCGGATAGCTTTGTTAAAGACTACACCGTTAGAAAGCGGGACTTCAGCCAAAACTTCGATAAGGATATCTTCCATTCATCAATGTCCGACAAGGGTTCCCCCCACTGTCCAGGAGTTAATATGATATGTACTCCCGAGGGAGACATAGCGCTTCAAGATCTTTCAGCACGGCTTACAATGAATAGCTCACTGAGCTCACGTTATCCACTGGAAGATGGAATGAGTTACCGAAATAAACCACAATACATCAGTTATGACGAATATAAGGAAGCTCAGCTCAGAGAAAGAAAACAAAGTTGTTTCTACGTTTCAGAGATCTCCGACTGTACCTGTTCGAATGATATGAACCCCAGATGGATTGAAATCATCCAAATTGCTACGCAACCTCCTAAATACCTTACTCAACCTTGCTTAGATTTATTCGTTTGACATATTTGTCTAAGATATCACATCTCTTCTGTTCAGGGAAAGGAACATCTACTTTTATTTATTCGTTAGTGGTTGAATTATTAATATACAGTCTATGCAACGCTATTCAAGCTTATTATCTTCTGTCTTGTAGTTATCCAAAACAATTCTGTAAATGAACGAAGGAGAAAAACCTCCAATGTTGGTGATATAAATATCAATATGTTCTGGTGGAATATAGTCATCCAATGGGTTTGTAACAACATCCACATTCTCTATTAATTTGAAATCATCGTAATTCAACACCTTACCAGAGTTACCCACTTCTATCAAGTCATCACGATTGAATGGATACAAAGGAGATAATTTATATAACCCAGCAACAGCAAACACTGGAGTTTTATTTTCCTTAGCACATTCTACCACATTAGCAACACCAGAATTAGTCATACTTCCTCCATTAGCAAAAACTGCATTTGAACCGATAATGACTTTACCCACTCTTGACATCACTGCAAATGTAGTAGAGTCAGGTATTAAAATAGTTTCAATTTTATGATCCACCAAGGTCTTGACAAATTTGTGAGCCTCTTTAATATCATTAGGATAATTCTCGGTAACTAATACAGTGAACTTTCTTTTAGATCTAGCTTTGATCAAGAATTGCAAAACAGTAGCTGAAGTTGGAGTTGGTGTCAATAAGATTTCATTATCATGAATTAAATCAACCGACATGGTTTCCAAACCATCATTAACATTGGAGATTTCATCAACAAGATCACGAATTCCTTGAATAATAATTGATCTCAAATCACTGCTTTGTTTTTTCAGCTGGTTGTGTAATTCCTTATGACTGGTGTTATTACTGGTAGATAATAAACTGAACATTGAAGACATCATGGGGGTATTAGCGGAGTCATCTTGATGTACAGATTCTATTTCATCTCTGATCAATGCCAACACTCTTCTCACGACGTTTCCTGTTATGATAGCACGAGGTTGGGCCTTTTCAAGAATGGTACCCACTTTTCTGATGATATCAATTAAATCATATGGGTTAGTCCAACGAGCTGCTGAGATCACTTTCATCAAAAGCTGACTGATGGTGAGTGCCAAAGTCTTGTCACCTTCAATCTGGTGACGCTTCAAGCTCGCCACAACCGGGTCGACCAATGTAAGAATGTCAGAATTTAAGGTCATATTGATCGTTTTCAATATAGGATCAATTTTTTTCTAGTCAGATAGTTTATGTCGTCAAATGTCGCACAGTATAGAAATACGTAGGGAAGTAGATGTTATACAACTTACGATTGTATCAATTAAAAAGGAGATGTGGAAATTATAAGAGCTTTCCAGAATTAGGCTACAATTACAGTACCATCAGACAACATTTTCGAGACAGTTATCATTGGGTAATAATCCCTACAAAAGTATAGATATATCTCTATAAAGGAAGTCTTTCTGATGATGAGCTAAGTACATTATATATGCTTTTGATAGCACGATTAGCCACTCATATCACATATCTCTCCAGCACTTGATTTATTTGTAATTCACATTCATTCATCTTCGGGTCTAACAATTGCGACATTTATTGGCACGTCCTATCACGGGAATACAACTTACAGAGAACCCTATACACCTTTCATTATTTATGTCCACGTTCAACGAGGCCTTGAGTGAGGCCATTGCCTCTCTCTATGACTACTCTCAGAACTGTAAAGTATCCATTGAATTAGTCCAGAGATTGGCTCAACAGCTCAAGCTAGAAACTTTCATAGACAAGCTCGGCTACACTGTTGATTCCATAACCAAAAACCAAGACAAATTGAAGACTCAGAGATTGAGTATAGCTGGAATGTCCATATTGATCGATGTGGACTTTATAAAAGATAACGAGATTGTGGATTTATCACTATCATCAGGAATAGCCCCAGTTGAGGATACTGAATCAACACAAGACACCAAATCAGAAACATACATATTAGAAGAGAACCAAGTTGATGGGGTTAACATAATCAAGCTTGACCCCAAGAAGAGTCCACTTCAGTTTTTAACTCCCATTAAGGGCCAAAAAAAATCGGTGGTGGAGTCTATATTGATGCAAAACTTGACTTCTGAAAGATTGCACAAATTCCCATTTAATTTAAGATATTTGGCAAATATTGATCGTTTATCTACATCCAGTGATAATATCTTTGTGATTCTCGAACAAATAGGATTGATTTTACACACATTAAATGAACTCGAGGGTGTAAATACTGCAAAAGAAGAAAAATGGTTATTAAAACAAGGATTGACAAATAGAATCGGGAAGGTCAAATTTAATAATCCAGACACACTTCAGCTAGGTCTTTTTCTCGATTTCTGGAAAGATCACAGGTACATAAATCACGAGTATCTGCAACAATCATCGGATCTACTTATTGGTAATGAATACTCCATATTGATAAGCGTGGAACCATCCAATTCAGAGCAACCAAATTACATCAAAGATGTTAAGCAAAGTGAATGGCAAATAATTGACGCTTCGGGGACTAGAAAAAAGTACAAATTTGAAGTAGAAGAATTGCCTCCAGACAGTGGTAGTTCTTACAGTTCAAGTAGTAACCAATCAAACTGGCTATTGTATTTGAATTTCAACCATCCCATTTATTTACCGGTATATTATCTTGAATATTTGGGAGTACTTGACTACAAGGTTCTGAAACAAGCTAATAACATTAAGTCAATATTTGATAATTTTAATGAGGGAAAAAGTACATCACATACCATAAATGTCGGTGGAAATGAAATACAGTTAAACTGCCTAAGTGAAATTCTGACATCTCATTATGTTCCTGTTGAAGCTGTTGCTATTAATAAAGTAGCTGACATACCTACAATAATAATTGGCTTGAGAAGTTATTTGGTATTTTCAAATATTTTGAGATGCTTGAGCCAACAAAAACCAGAAGAATCTAAAAAAAATCATATACGATCACGTAGAGGTTCAAAAATCGGTGATGCTAATGGCAACGAATTAAGTGAGGAAACCAAAAAGAAGCTTCGTGAATCATTAAAACTTTCATACGATGTTACTGATGAAGAACTACTGGGATTGAATGCTATTTCCGAAACCGCTGCATATTCTACAATCCAACCTATCAATAAAGATGTCATTGATCTTGATTCATTTTTACGTGATGAGCCGGAGCCTAGTCGAATGAAATCAACAGAACAATTTTTCAATATTAACTTGATTTCTGTTGATTTTGCTAGTGAAAATCTCGATCTTATCCTTCAGGTTACAGGAAGAATTGAATTCGAAGAAATCAGTTTCCGAATGAGAATTTCCAATGGTGAAATTAGTGAAGTTAGATCCTTAGAATATATGGATATTGATGAAGGAAAGATTGAGAAGTTTACCAAGGTGTTGAATTATACTGAAGATATCGTGAAAGCGATTCATGAAGCTTACTGATACAGATGATCTTGCTAATACTATTCAAAATTCTTCTGATGTATTATACAGATAATATATACAATAGACTATAATTTAACACCAATATGAATACTGGCCACACCAAAAGTTAAGTTTTCGTATCCCTTTTCAGGAACATAGAAACCAGCTTTTTCAATCATACCCTTAAACTCTTCTTGTTTTGGGAATTTTTGAATACTTTCAACTAAATATTGATAAGAGTCTCTATCGTTAGCAATCAATTGACCCATCAATGGCAACAATGAGAAAGAATAAGCTTGATAGATATAATCGATAGCAGCATTATCCACTTGAGAAAACTCAAGACATGCAAAAATACCACCTGGTCTTAACACTCTGTAAGCAGTATCCAACCCGGCTTGAATATTAGTAAAGTTTCTGATACCGAAAGCAATGGTGTATACATCCTTAGAGTTATCTTCGATTTGATCCATGGTTTCACCATTTTGAACCAAAAATTTTACTCTATCGGATCCATCATTCCACTTGGTGCTTTGATATCTCAATTCACCCTCTCTCAACATATCAGGATTTATATCTGCAACGGTCATTGTGGATACTCTATCATTGAAACGTTGCTCAGCATGGTCCAATAATCCAAAAGCAATATCACCAGTTCCTCCGGCAACATCCAAAAAGTCTAATGGACGACTGGATCCTGGTCTCATTCCAGCATCAAGACGATTTATGAAGTGATTTTTCCACAAACGATGAACTCCCATTGACATGACATCGTTCATCAAGTCATAATTGGAAGCTACCGAGGAAAACACTCCTCCCACTAACTTCTCCTTCTCGTCCTTTTTGATGGTTTTGTAACCAAAATGAGTAGTATCGTCGTTTGGCTTGCCACTGTAGTATCTTGCGGGTACAAGAGCTCTCGAAACAGCCCACTGGGTGGGTCTTACGAGAGATATGGAACGCATTGTGAGAACCATAGTTGCTGAAACGATGAAAAGTGGTGCGCGAGTATAAATGAGTAGTGAATACTCAAACTGAGTCCTCCAAGGAAAACCAGATATAGAAGTTGCTAAGGTGAAGTAGAAGTTAATGGGTTAGTCTACGGGTTGTATTTCTGTGCTCATGGTAGATGATATTTATTCATTTGGCAAGTGTAGTAATGAGTTTTTTTAAGACCCCTTCAAGTCCCGTAGTTAAAGGACCGAGAGTATTGATGAGTGCTTCTTGAAGTAACACTGCTTGAAGATTATTAGCTATTTAATGAATTTAGTTAGTCTATTCCTCATTATATGTAATTAGGGATCAAACATGATTTATTACAATAATTGCAATTTTTTCAAAAATTGATTCAAAGCTCTTCTATATGATCCCATTACAATTATGATGCCCTAGTTTGTTTTCTCATTGGTGAAACCTCCGATACAGATCAATTTGAAACTTTCAGCCAACTATCAATTTTCATTTGCAATTTAGCTTACGGTAATACGAGATAACTAGTCTTGTCCTCAAATGTCAATTGCTACATTTACTCATGAATTAGTACGACTATCCAAAGTTCGTCAACGTACTCTGTATTACAAGAACTAAATATCTATATTTAAGCTTGGACAATTCTAACGGTGTTAGAGTGACCGGAACCTCTGGTCCAACCTTGAACAGTGACAATGGAATCACCCTTGTTGATGATACCCAAGTCAATGGCTTCAGAAACAGCCCATCTCAATCTGTTTTCAACATCTTCTTGCCAGTTTTCAACCTTTTCCTTGGTGTAGATGAATGGATACACACCTCTGTACAAGTGACAGTATCTGGCGGATCTTTCATTTCTAGTAACCATCATGATTGGAACATTTGGCTTGTACTTGGAGACCAATCTAGCAGAAACACCAGAGGTAGACAAAACGACAATAGCCTTGGCATCTTGTTCGTAAGAAGCAGAGACAGCAGCAATGGCACAAGTCTCAGTGGTTGGGGTTGGCTTAATGGCCAAAGATCTGATTTCATTGTGCAATGGTTGGTAAGCAATGGCTTTTTCAGCAATGATAGCAGTGTTGTGCATCATAGAAACAGCTTCAATTGGGTAGTTACCCTTAGCGGTTTCACCAGACAACATAACACAGTCAGCACCATCCAAAATGGCATTACCGACATCAGAGACTTCAGCTCTGGTTGGTCTTGGGTTGTAAGTCATGGATTCCAACATTTGAGTGGCACAAATAACTGGCTTAGCAGCCAAGTTACACTTAGCAATCATTTGCTTTTGAACAACGAAAACCTTTGGAGCTGGAATTTCAATACCTAAATCACCTCTGGCAACCATAACACCATCAGTGTGAGCCAAGATATCATCGAAGTTGTTAACACCTTGTTGGTTTTCAACCTTAGCAATGATTTGAATATCCTTACCATCTTCACCGAGAACTTCTCTGATGGCTTCAATGTCACTACCAGATCTGATGAAAGAGGCAAAGATCATGTGAACACCGTTCTTGACACCGAAACGAATATCAGCCTTATCCTTTTCAGATAATGGAGGTAAATCAACATCGGTACCTGGTAAGTTAACACCCTTGTGAGAACAGATCTTACCGGCGTTGACGGATCTGACCTTCAAGGTCTTGTCATTAACGATTTCGAGAACTTCAAAAGACAACACACCGTCATCGATATAGATAATTCTACCAACTTCAATGACCTTGGTAATGTTTTTGTAATCAATGTACATGATCTTGTCATCGGATTTCTTGATGTACTCATCATCAGTGGTGAAGATCATTTCGTGGTTAGCAGGAATTGGGAAATCTTGTTCACCAACAGTGGTACCAGTACGGATTTCTGGACCCTTAGTATCTAAAGCAATAGCTAAAGGACGACCCTTATACACTTCTTCGGACTTCTTGGCGTTGTCAATGACCGATTGGTGATATTCGTAAGAACCGTGGGAGAAGTTCATTCTGACAATGTTTAAACCAGCCTTTCTTAATTTAACTAAGATATCCACATTGTTAGTCTTTGGACCAATAGTACCAATGATGGAAGAACGACGTAACACCTTGTCTGGGGTTTCGGCGATGTTCAATTGAGTTAACCAAGCTAAAGCTGCGTTGGACATAATGGGCTTAATATGTGTTATGACCTTATATTGGTGCGGATCCTTGTCTATTTATACGCAGCGCATCGGCGAAGGTTATCGGACTGAAAATTTTGTTCGGGGTGAGGAGGTCCGCAAATTTCAAAAAGAAGGCAAGGAAAAATCCGCCAAATTGTTAAATCAGGTCGGTAATGCACGGATTGAATCAATGAAGCCAGATTGTTATCGATCACTTTACGACCATCTAAAAGGAATTAACAATTAGGTGACGATGAGGGGAGGTGGCCGGCACGTGACCGGCTTGGTTCCGATGGTGCCATCGGCAAAGGCGGTTATCGGGCTCGGAGTTGCGGCACCCTGACAACCTGATCAACCAACTGAAGAAAACTGGTCACCTTACTTGCGAGAATGGTCAACAAATAGGAATCAGCTTACCAATTGAAAGTCAGTGGTGGTTGTTGTCAAACTCGTGGGTTCGCTAAGAGTCCGTGCGACCCGTTTGGGATAGTCCGACAGATCATTGCTGGAGTCACAGTGGAAATCACGGGCCCGACCGAGACGGGCTAAACAAGGCAATCAAGAAGGGAGAAAACAGAATAAGCTACATTTGGTGGTATTATGGTCTATCACGAGACTCCTATAGTGCAGTATCATTTGGACTCGTAGTCAGCACGATATGTATAACATCACCATACTCACTCCTTCAAATTCAACGTGGTACCATAAATTAGCCCACGTTGCTGACGGATGAAACAGACTGTAATGATGAACATCACTATAATGAGACGACGAAACACATTTAGAATTGATTAGGTGGTCTTACAAATTTTGGCTGGCCAAGGTGGACATATGAGTCTCACTGGGTAAGAAATACTGGGGTGAGAGCTACACTCATAATCGAAGATAATTTTATCATAATGTGACAATGGCTTGAAAATGATTTGAAAATGATTTGATGGTACTTTTGATAACTTCAATTTCTCTCCCTCAGCAACATTTAAACTTTCTGGTTGCTCATCTTGCTCGTTGCACTTCCTCATTACAATCAACTTGAACGTCCCACGCACTAATCGCAACATGGTGGTTCCTATAGTAATTGGAATCGGGGCCACGGTGGTGGCATTGACTATCAAGTCAACTATAGGCGCCTACCGCCAGTTCGTCCATCTAACTCCACAAATGATTGCTTCGCTCAACCGTATCCAGCTCACCGATCCCCATGATCCCAAAGAGTTTGAACGCCATCGCCACCTCATCAAAGACCCTTTATTTCGCCACCATCGCTTGTTGAAGCAACGGTACCCCAATCGAGGATTCGTCGACCCCATGACCGAACAGGAAGCATTGTTGGTGTTGGGGATCGAAGGCGATGATATCACCAACTTTAATCGAGCCCTCTTGCGTAAACGTTATCGTCAGTTGATGGTTTTAAATCATCCTGATAAAAAAGGCAGTCAATACCTTTCCCAACGTATTAATCAAGCCAAAGACGTACTCGAAAAAAGCTACATGTTCCGCAATGATAAAAGTTAATAGAGTTGTAAATAGTCACGATATAATGATATTTAAAAGTTATGAATTTATAATGAAATCTTTCTATTTAATTGCCATTAATTTCTTGCTTAGCCTTTTCTTTACCACCTTCAAAGTTTTCCCGAACTCTTAAGTAGTGTTGTAATTCTTCAGCACTAACTGAAGGGCTTAATTCTCTTTGAGCTTTGAGGAAATCTTCCATCTTTACCAATACATTTATATCTTCTTCACTAGCAACATTATCAAACCACCATCTGGTAGAAATAGTACTCTTACCTTCTTTAATCAAATCACCATTATATTGTTTTATTTTGGTATCAACTTCATTGGCAACTCTTGTCATAGCATTTAACATAGAATCAGAACACAAGGCATAGAAATCTGCACCAGTAAATGTAAATGTACATTTTTCAGCAATTTTTTCTAAATCAACATTGTCATGTAATTTGAACTTTCTGGTTAATGCTTCAAGAATCTTAGTTTGCTTTTCATTGGTATCTGAAATTCCAAGATATAACATTTTATCAAATCTTCCTGGTCTTAATAATGCCTCATCCAACAAATCCGGTCTATTCGTAGCTCCAACTACGAAAACACCATCTCCACCATCTCCACCTCCACTCATACCATCTAATTCTGCTAATAATTGAGAAACGATTCTATCCATAACACCTCCTGAGTCTCCTTGATTACCTCTCTTTGGAGCAACTGAATCTAATTCATCAAAGAAAATAACACATGGTTTGGCATCTCTGGCTCTTTGGAAAACACGACGAACATTAGCTTCCGATTCACCAATATACATATTTAACAATTCTGGTCCTTTAACACTGAAAAAGTTAAGCGAGAAATTGGTAGCAATAGCTTTTGCTAATAATGTTTTACCGGTACCTGGAGGTCCATAAAACAAGATACCACTTCTCTTTTTTAATCCATTATTGAATAATTCAGGATGTTTTAATGGCATATCAATTGTATCCAAAATTTCATCCTTGACTAAATCTAAACCTCCAATATCTTCCCATTTAACATTTGGAATACGAGGTGCACCAATTGAATCACTGAATTGATTTCTAGCTTCATTGATCGCTGCATTAAAATCTTCAGGTATCCAATTAATTAATCCACCATTTCCAACTTTAATTAATTTATTTAACGGAATTTCTAAATCAATGGACAACTTAGTTAATCTTTTGATTGCCAACTTTTTAGATTTTTTGATAATAGAAGTTAAATCTCTTGGAGTCAAACCAGCTGACTGTAAAGCCAAATTTTTATAGTTAATATCTTGTCTTAAAGCAAAAACAGTAGATGTTATATCAAAGTTTCCATTGAATTCAACCTTTAAACTCTCTGTTGTGGGGAAACTAAGACCATCTACTTTATTGGTTTCATTTTTGATTAAAAACTTAAAGATTTGTAATCTCTCTGCTTCACTGGGAACATTAAATGTAATATTGAATTTAATTATCAGCTTGATATTATCATTTACCTTATCGAAATCATTGCAGCTGAATACAACCATCAAATTTGTATACTGACTGAGGTATTCATTCAAAGTTTGAACGATTTTCAATGATAAAGAAGTGAAAACGTTCGAATTTTGATCGTTGGAGTCAATTTGGGGACATAAACTTTCAATATGTTTCAAATAAATTAAATGGAAAGATGTTGAATCAGCTGGTGCATTAGCAATCAATTTGTCTATTTTTCCCATCAACAAACCAATAGTCTTGAGCTCTTGACTTGGATTTATCAAGTCAAAACAGTCCAATTCAATAAGATTCAATCCCAACTCTAAGGATAAATTTCTCACCAAAGATGTCTTTCCAATTCCTCTACTTAAAGATTGAAGCATAACTGTAGTTTTCAAATTAAGTTTTGAAGTCAAACATGTTTGAATGATTTTTTTCAACTCTTTGGCATAAGAGAAATTTCCTTTATCAAGTTGGGTATTAAAGTTGAAACTTGGTGGTAATTTCAAATAATCATACCATTGACTAAATTCATTCTTGGGTAATCTGACGAATTCCACTCCCGATGATACCAATAAAGTTTGTGTTGGATCGATTAAAAATTGCCCCGTACCTATTTCATTGACACCTTTTATGTCCACAATTTTAAACCAAGCAACTGCATCTGGATCTCCTGTAGGTATAATATCAAAAGTGTCATGATTACCATTTTCGTCATCTACTTCTTCTTCTCCTGTAGAGTTATCGAACATAGTTTTTGCTAAAACCGAATCAATTACTACCGGAAAGTAATCACCTTTTTGAACACATTTAAAATGGTTACTCAAGTTTGTTTTCAAGCTTGAGAAGAAATGCTTTTGAAAAGTTCTATCCATCGTTATTTGGGATGAGATTCTGGAAATGGTTGCCGATTCAGCAATTGGAAGATATGTCGATAATTGCTGACTGGATGTAGTGTCTTTCACAGGCTCGAAAGTAATATTTGATTCAGCATTTAAATCAAGGTTAATTATCAAAATTGGTGACAAGTAAATATGACCAGATTTGAATATTTTGTTTGGTTCCACCAATGTGAACACTCTGACTATAATCAGTTTGGAATCGTAATTTAACTTCGCGAGGTCCCCATTGAAAATGGGGAAACCTAATTTGATGAAATCAGTGGAGCTCATAAAAACAAATAGTTCATTATCATCTTTTTTCCATTCATTAGGAAGTCCCTCAATTGTTATTGATTCAGGTAAGGGTCTTATTTTAAATTGCGAACTTTTCACATGTTTTCTAGGCGAATCAAATTGTAAATTGGAAGACAAATAAGATGAAATGTCTAATTCTCCCACATCTGAAAATTCTTCATCATCATCTTCAATTTCGTCGACTTCTTCAACAAAGTTTTTCACTCCTCCGTAACCTTGAGGGTACTCATTATCCTTGATGAGAATGATTTTAGTTTCATTATTGATAAAACCTTGAGACACAGGCTCACATAATTTGACTTGACCATTTATCAAGCGGATATAGTCATTTTCGTTAACCACAGCACCATTATGAGTCAAGAACTTAGTTAAAAATTGGTTTCTAACCGAATCTTGTGGTTTATTACTTAACACAGAATACACTTCTCTGGGTACCGATATAAATACCTTGGACAAGGCAGGAATATCTTCGGCAGATACCGACTGAATTATAGCCGAGTTAAGAGTAAGTTGATCCTCAGTGAATTGCATATTAACATTGGTATTATTGATCAACTTAATACTATTTTGTTGGTTTTCAAAGTCAATGGCACTGATCTTGAATATCCTGAATGATTTGAAGTAATCCGGAGACCCTATTAACTTGATGAGTGCAAACTTAGAATCATGACCCTCTTGATCAGGAAAGATCTTATGGAATAATGAGATGGACACTTCCAACACATCGTGCTTGGTAAGTAACGGATTGTTGATGAAGGTGACATTGGCAATGGTCGAAATAGACCTGTGATTCACAGGATTAAAGACTGCTGATGGCATTCTGATATAAAAGATGCCGATGGAAAGTTACAGACTTATATAGTGTTTAGTATACCCTCGGTAGATTTTGTGGGGACTCACGTGCGGGGGGACATGAACATGATTGAAGTACTGAAGAGAAAGCGACGATTATAAATAGAGGGGGTAGTCAAAATTAATTATGTGAGTAGTAAGAAAAGGCCATCATTTTGTTTGTAAACTGAGTTGAACTAGTTAATGATACTTTGGCTATTAAGTGAGTAGAAATATTAATGAAATATTAATTTACCTTACCAAAAATAATCATAAATTAGGGTGAAACAAACTGGTGTGAAATTCATTCTATCATAATGTGCGGATTCACGCATTATACACTACTATATCTCCAATAAATGTAGTCCAAGAGTTAATGTATTTCGCATTTGTGTATGCCTTCAATTTGAACGGTGAAAAAAATCGCCAATTTCAAATTATGATCGAAGCTGTGTAGATTGTCTCGAATGTGTGGGTGGTGGTCCTTTTTTTCGTTTTTTGAATCCATAATTAACTCTTCGTAGTCTATGATTTCTTATGTTAGACCTAATTCGCGTTACCCGGATTTCATTCACAAGTATATAACCAGAAAATTTTATCGTACAACTACTACACCAAGCATAACCGTAAGTTTATACGTGAATTCTTCATACAGTGATGATAACTTTTTTCTTTACCAACTAAGAGCTTTCTTGGGAGTTTTCACCGTTTTGGTGATGCATAGCTTCTATTGCAGTGATCTGGTACTTTGTCATAGTTACACTGAGTGTGAGATGAATCTTAAAGTTCAATACTAACTAATAGATTTATGAATAAATTATCGTATTTAAGTGTAGACTTGAAGAACATTGGTTTCGTTTATGTAATTGAGATAAGTTGATGTAACTCAGTCTTTCATCGAAATGCTGTGTGTACGATCGTTCGAAATGTACCTTCCTCTCTATTTCGATGTTTTAAACCTCTTAATCTAATCGGTTTACAAAATTCCTACAATTTACACGATAACAAATTATGCTAACAGATTATGTGTGTCGTATTATACAAACTATTTATGAGATAACTAAGTTAAATTAAGCTTCATCTTCAACAACAACAGTTTGCAAACCCTTGGTGGTTGGGACGGTGACTGGTTCAACGAGAGCGAACAACTTTTCCTTGGCGTTTTCTTCGTCGTTTCTCTTTCTAGAGATTCTCAATCTCAATCTGTGTTCAACACCTTGGACACCTCTGGACCATAATTGAACGTTTAACTTTGGGTCTAATCTGACATCGGTGGTACCCATGTGCAAAGTGGCGAACTTCTTGATCTCCTTGACAGCCTTTGGAGCTCTCTTCTTGAAGTGAACACCGTGTAACTAGAATGTTAGTAGAAATTCTTCATAATCAATAGTGGATAGGATGGTTCTCTCATTGGTCATTATCTGGACATCACCAGTTCAAATATGATTGATATCGTGGTGGAATTGATTTCTTTCGATTCAATGTATGATTTTTCAGTTTTCATAGTTTCTCGATGGATATCAGGGTCTTGTTTCCTTGACCAGTATTTCCTTCTCTTCCTGTTCATTTCATCCAACGTTAAACAATCACTATCATCCACTAGTCTCTGGTATCTCTACATACTCTCTTGTGCAAGTTGATGGTGTATTCACGAGTAACAACGTCTTGTAAAGCCATTTTGAGTTAAGTCTAAAGTGGTAGGAACTAGCACAGCTTTTGATGTACAGATTTTTTTTCACGATTGTCCTGGGTGAAAAAAATTTTCTCCCTGTGCACTCCCTGCGAGTAGTTAGTGAGGAGTGGGGACAGTTACGTAAGCCCGCCTTTGTATACCGGAATACACGGTCACGCGCCGGATCTGAAAATGAGGGCACGAGCCCTTAGGGGATACCCCCCCACAACAACAACCTTTACATTTTAATAAATTAGTTAATTACTGGTATTATCTTATCACATTTATTCTAACCCATATACCTTATTTATATACTTACACCAATTCAAGGTGATTTGATTGGCAATTACCGAATTTGTAGACTTTACTGGCTCGTATTTGAGCTCGGTATCTCCAATAATTTTGAAACCATAGTTATTTGAGAGATCCCACATTCCTAACATTGAACAAAGTATTCTAACTGAAAATTTGTCTTCAATAATCAACCCTATAAGATCGACCAATTTCAAATCAGATCTAACAAAATCAACTATTTTATTTTCAGAAATTGACGGCAGGACTGTTCTTAAAACATAAATTAATGATCTCTTTGAATCTTCCATAACACCTTCGTATAATTTACCGTATTTCCGAATTATCACGGATTGCGCTGTATTAACATCATTCTCAACTCGAACAATAGTTTCAATTATTACTTGAACCAATGTAACGTTGGAAAGATAGGTTTGATATGGATTTGGTTCATTGTTAGAGGTAGTAGTCTTGGCTTCAATTTTTTCCAATTCTATCCTTAATCCATTTAGGTAATTAAGTAACGTGAGGTAATTTTTAGTCACAGAAAGAATTACCATAATGTCATAACTGAGGTTTATTAATTTTAATCTTAAATTTTCATCTTCAGTGTTTGAATTTTGTCTCATTTGATGATTAAGCTTGTATAACTCATTCACAAGGTTCATATTGGGTATAGATTTAAGTCTCAAAAGTAAAACAAGAAGATCATAGTCAATAGATGCAACTTTATTTTTTGGTAATGGATAAATCGGTTGCACCGGAGGTGTTGAAGTTCCCACTGAACTTGATCTGCTTCGATTTCCGGGTATAGGGGCAGTATTTGGATTTTCATGAAGGTATAATGCATTGTTCAAGTTGATTGCCTCTTTTCTAGCGTAACTCAATTGGTTATTGAATAAAAGTAGGGTTAATCTGGTTTCCCATATCTTGAGTACATCTTGAAAGTTCAATTGTTGCAGGGTAATTAAACTGAAAGTTTTATCTACCAAATCATTATAATTTGTGGAGCTTTCGAGTTCATTATTAAGTTCCTCTAATGTGATTTGTGGGGGGTTAACTGGTATCTTTAGGAAGAGGGATTGCTTGCATAGATGTGCAGATTCAGACATTATATTGCTGTAAGTTCTAGTTTCAAGATTCAATAATGTGACTTATTTGCCGGTTAGTACATCTCCGGCTACAGTTATACGAATGGATAATCTTAGACGAAACGTTATAGTAGGAAATGATAAACAGAGATAGCATCACGTGTGATCTTTATATATTGAATTGTTTCACGTGGGAAGTCTGGGGTGAATCAAAATATGCTACACCAATCCAATGGTGTCACATTCTGATTTGATTCAGCAGTCTAAAGAGCTTCAACGGAAACAACTCAAATATTCATTGGCCTACCAAAAGCAACTCACGGAATCTGTTAGGGCCTTGGTGCACAGTAACTCGACTAATGAGGAACCCTCGTCATTGATCGATAAGATCACCACTATACATCAATTGGATGCTGAAATCGAAAAGCAATTGAACAAGGGGATTGCTCAAAGTTATGGTGAGTTGGTGGAGACAACCAAAAAAGTCGAAAAGTTGATAGAAAAGTGTATTGAAGTATTAAGAGGAGACTCTGTTATAGATGGATTTCAATCGAGGGCAGAGTTAATTGATCAGGAGTTAAGAATCTTGGAGAATACGTTGAAATTGGTAAAGCAAAGGAGTGGTAAATAACGATAAGAGAATTGAGCTACAGAAATGAGATAATGAGCTTGAGAAACGATGCACAGAAACGATATTCAAAAGCATAAAATAGGTACAGTCATGACCTCTTACGATACAACGAATTAAAATACATTAATAAACATTAAATAATAGCAAAATTATGCAACGATCACCTGTGCGGATAAGTAGGAATGAAATATGACCTGAGTATTATACACATGATGGATTATAAACGATGCAGATGAGATGACGTAGCTTGAAATGGATAACTCATGGCAAGCCCTTGGCGGCTCTTTCCCATTTTTCCTCAGCTATCCAACCTGCATTAATGATAAATATCAAATCTTGAAGATTTAATCTTTTATCAGATTTTAAAGTTCTTCCTTTATCTATAAGAAAGCTGTAAATTTTATGATAGGATTCCTTTGGAATATGCTCGATAGTCAGATGTTCCAACTTTGCCTGAACCTTTTCAGGGTTTGGATTTTGTAACCATTTTCTTCTTCTGTATTCCCAAAGAGTGGTACCGATATTCTCAGTACCGCTTTTCAAAGTGGTATCTTCACCAGATTCGGAGTTTTGCTTTGTTTCAAGTTCTTGTCTTAACTTGCATAGGTCAAGGTCTTGATATGAGATTTGCTCATCATCACTGTTAACCGTTTCACTATTGGTGCTTGTTTGTCGTATGATATCCAATAAAGTATCTCTTGTCTTTGAATCAGAAACAGCAGTACTAGAAGATCTAACTTCTTCATTTTGTTGATTTTGATGATATTCCACCATCTTATCGAGATTTTTAAATTTCTTGTACTCTTCTAAAAAGTTTTCTTCAGCTGAATGAACCACTCTAGATGTCCTTAAGATTCTTTCCATAGAAGCCAGATCTGAATCTTGATCAATAAAGAGTTCTTCCACTAGTTCATCCGTTGAAAAGACGTCCTTAGAAAGTGACCTTACTCGATGTAAAAACAAATTCAACTCCGATGATACTCGTTTAAAAAACCCCGGCTTACGTGGTTGTTTGTAAGTAGAAGTTGGTGTCACAAACTTTCCCACTGATGACTTACTAGAAAGGTACTGAAACGATGGAACAGATCTGGAGTTTCGAAGTGTCTTCGATGAGTCACCCATACCACCTTTATTCGTTGAGGGAAGCTGGGGAAAATGACGAAAATGATGAGGAGAAACTGAACTTGTCGAATACACTGACAAACGATTTAGTTAATGATGGTATAGCTGGGGTGCATGCTACAGTCACGAGACAGATACGGGGTGGATAGTTGTTAGAATAGAGGAAAAAGAAATTCGGGTGATAGCGATGTCGGCCGGATTCGGATCTTTGGTGATAAAGTTACTGTCAATTTAAAGATTAGATTGTTGGTTGGTTAATTTGAAATTTATCAGGTTTACTTATTTGTAATGATAAAGTGGATCAAAGATTGTGAAGAGTGATTAAAGTTACGTTAAATACATCATTGCTAGTATCCTGAAATGAGCAAAAAATTGCTAAAAAAAATTACGAAATTCATGTAAAAATAATCACAGCCGCAATGTTAAACTATTATCATGAGCATTAGACTACTTGTCTACTATTGTGAGCCCGGCCCAAGCCTATTTACGATTGAATTAAATTTACTACTGTTACTACCTAATACTAGTAATGATAATAATACATCAAGTGGAAGTTGAAACTGGTGAAGGTTTCCCATTTTTGGCATCAAGTTCCTGGTGTTTCTTCTTCAATTGCTTATAATACTTGTGATTGAATTTCCATCCATTTTGAGCCTGTAATTTTTCTTCATTATCTCGAGCATCTTGTAATAATTCATTTCTGGATCTCTTATAAATACCAGAGTCTCGAAGGTAGGTACCTGGTGCTTCCCATTTGACATCAAAAAGGGCAAATGAAAGTCCCATATGTTTATTTACCCCAACCCAAGATCTTGAATTTATTCCATGAGCATAATATCCATGATACTCTGGTAAATTGGGTAATAATATTATTTGTACCGCAAGATCATAATCATCCCCAGGTACTTCTTCTTGCTTCCACAAGTGGTTCCACTCGGTGAGGTCAGCCTTGCCCTCAAAAATTCCACTATGTGCTAGTACACTTAGTATATCTGAATCATCAGTATACACTCCACTGGCACCTCCCCATAAATTCCTTTTATGAGTAGCAACTTCATCAAAATCGTATTTGAACTGGGCAATATGCCATCTAGGGATCTTGATTTCCACAATTCCATTTATGTAATCATTGGTAAATGGTGGTAGAGTAGGAATGTACCTGACATTAGCCCGCTCGTGTTGGTCCTTGATTCTTTCTTCAAATGATTTTTTAATCTCCTCAAAATGCTCCAAATGTTCTCGTTTGAGACCATAAAGTTGTGAGGTTTGTAAAGTGGCCCATGTTGTGGTCGGATTATACACGATGGTTCCAAGGAATCTTTTGGAGGGAAAGTACTCCTGAACGAGATCTTTAATTGGCTGTGTATCCAACACAACTGGCGGAAATGGTATCACTGGCTTTTTAGTAGTCACCGTAGATTCTGCGATCGCTTCTTGAGGCGATTTAAGCCTGGCCTGGGTTGGTTTTGAGGTCTTGGACCCACCAGATGGTTCTTTGGTCTCTTCCTGAGGAGTCTCCGAGTGTGTTCGGTCCTCGTTAACTGGTCCTTGGTCGTTCTGACGGTGACGATGATGATGGTGATGGTGGCGGTGGTGTGGCTGAGAATGGTGATGGTGATGATGATGATGGTGGTGGTGAGGATGGGATTTCGGATCTTCCACCTTTTCTACTTGTTCTGGCTCAATTTTGGCTCTTTTTTCAGCAGGCTCATCTGGTCCCTTGGCCACAGTTGATGGCGATGAGGTAGGATTACTAAGAAAGCTGGAGATGCCTATGTTGGACGCCAGAGGAAGTCTATTGGGAGCCAGCGAGTTGGAGTGCACCGAGAGAAACGAAATCGGGGGCAATCGAATTCCGTTGCCACTTCCATTGCCACTTCCAGTGCCGTTGGTTGCCTTTCCACTGGTGGCAGATGGCGATGAGTCTTCATGGGGTGAAGTCATTTTTGGATAGTAAAATATTGATCTAACGTGGTCAATTGAATGCAATCACGTGGAATGGGGCCGATGATGCTCTGAAGAGCTGTTGTGAAATGTGGTTGGAGGTTGGTGATGTTTTGAGAGTTGAGAAGTATGCAGGATGGGTGCTTATACTATATTACCTACGCTTATAAATGGTAATTAATTTTGGTTATTAAGTTAGTCAGGTCATTGAAGTGTATTGGTTGTTGAATTGTTTTGGACACACAGAAGTTACCGTCTTAACTATTGGGCTATTGACGATAAAATTGGTTCGGGTGCAAACACTTCAGTATTTATAAGTTGAATTCAATTAGCCCCACCGTATTCTATTAGCATTAATTTGATGAGACTTTCATTGATTCAGTGGCCATTGTGCTCCTTCAGAGCACAGCCATAATGGACGATTTGACCATTCTTATCCACACTCAATACAGAATATCCCAACCTTCTTCCACAAATAGAACAGATTTGATTAGCATTATCTATAGTATAACCTTTGCTCTGTATGGACCAAATCTTTTCTTGTAATTTGAAGGATCCCACCTTATATAATTGTGATATGATTCGTTCATCATGCAATTTTTCTTGAGCATCACCAATATGACGAGTTAAAAATCCGACAAGTCTTTTCACAGGGAATGAATTAGGTAAAGATGTTAAAACTTTAAAAATTGACATCTTATTACCTTGCAGAAGTAATAACTTTTCAATCGATTCACTATTTTCATCAGGGTTACTTATGAGGTCCTCTAAAAGTTTTTGCAAAAGATCTTCACCTATCTTTTTGCTTTGTGGGAGATTATAAATTTCTCCACAGTATTCTATAGCCGCATCCAAATCATCCAATTGATTGAAAAGTACATCGATCGACTTTTCATGCTCTCCCAATCTCTTATAAATAAAGATCTTGAAACGTGAAAAATTGTCATCTGTACTTGGAATATTTTTGAGTACTGTCCATGGCTCATATAACTTAGTTTTGTCAAGAAAATCGTATAATTTGCCGTAGTATTTTAATTTCGAAAACTCTTCTGGTGTGGTAGATTCTACTGAATCCTTCAACTTCTTTAAATATAATAGACAAAGCTTAGTATGGAATTTAGCAATGGTATCATCTTTCGTGAGCCCTTCAACCAAATCACTTTCAAAAATTATCCACTCCAAATACACGATTCCCAAACTATCACTTTTAAGAACAGTGGTGAAGTAATTCAATACTTTTGTATTATCGTAGGTTTCACATTCATAAGAATCATTCATGAAAATTAATTTACCATTTCGAGCTTTATCGTCTATATTTGATTCCTCCATAATAACCCAGTATGAAAATTGGAAAATTAAATCCAATTCATCATTAGTTAATTTTTGAAGATATTGAATGGTTAAGGCTGGTCCTTTGATGAAGTCATCAAAATCCAGTGTATCCGAAGCAACTGTAACTGATGGCTTATTTTCATCACGATGCGACAACTGATACAACATTTCTAGGGCATCACGATGTAATGACCTACCAAAATAAAAATCAAGTAACTCCTTAATAAATGTAGGTTTTTGGTTCTGTTCAACTATATCTCTCAATAAACATTCGTTAACAATCTTGGAGTTACAATGATTATTCGGGAGTCTTAACAATGGTCCCAATAACATGGGCTTGGTGTGGAAATAACATAAAAATAAAGTGGTGTCTATAACTTCAGCGATGTGGGTTAATCTCGACTTAATATTTTCACGTTTTAATGAAGGATAAATGTCAAAGGGAGTAATGTCAATCCCTTTCCATCTCAATGTAGCCAGGGGATCATTTAAAAAGATTAAATGGATTCTTCTTTGATCTGTCAAATAAATAATTAAGTTGCTAACAGCTTTGATGAATTTTCTAACGTTTTGAGACTTAGAGAACCCCGAGGTATTTTGAGTGGGCTTGACATTAGGTGGCACAGGGTTCGATCGAGAACTTTGTGCTTCGGTATCAGTACCCGAATCCCCGGTAGTGACAGAGAGTTTTGAATTTTGAATATCACTCAATGATATTCTCTTAATGACACTATGAGATAACGATTTGACACTTTCAGATTCTTCGCTGAAATAGTCATGTCCCACGATTTCTGCGATTTTTAATTCTGCATTCAAAAAGTCGGGGAATAATGCAAGGATATCTTTATAGAAAACAAGCCAATCAGAGCTTATTTCCACTAAAGATTCATGATACTTTGAGTAGGATTGAAATAAAATTATTGCTTTTCTCTTGTAAAGTTCTCTTAACACCAATTGCTTCTTTTTACCATTGGATTCATCATCACTTTGGAAAAACGAATTTTCAGTGTTTATTTTTGTGACCAAAGAAATACTCTTTTCCAAGCCAATAATTTTCAAATCATTTTTAGGATCTTTAATACTTCCTGAAGATGAACCTTTACCACTAATACTTAAAAATTGATCAATTTGTCTTTGGTAATCCAACACTTTGAATTGTAGTATTTCGGAACCTGAACTGATATAGAGGTCTTTGTTGTTAATACAGCTGTAAATTTGATTGCTATTGATTTGATGAGGAAAAGACTGAATAATATCACCGGTTTCATAATCCACAATCTCAAACTTTTTGTTGTACAATACAAAAAGATAAAGTGGATTAATAAATGCAATGTAAAGAGGAGCAACCAATAACTTTATCAGGGAACTGGAAAATTCAGGAAAGCTATCAGGATTTTCGGGGATATTCAATATGATAGTCAGAGTATCTTTTACCATTAATATTTGATGGTCATTGATGGTAACTGCAAAGCTAGAAGGGCCCGAAGATGATAGCCCAAAGTAGTTGAATGATGTACTGTGATTGAAATTGTAGAGTATACCCTCATCCACTTTCAACTCATAAGTTTGAAACGTTTGACAGTTTAAAAGAACAAAATTGCTCAATAACCCCACCAATACCTTTGAATTACCAGGATAAATATCCAATGACCTCACTTTATCTTTTAGAGTGATTTCTGTAGACCTTTGAAACTGAAAGATGTTTCTCGTTTTGTTGACCACGTTATATACACATACTTTCTTCTTGTATCCCACCATGAATAATCTTGTACTGTTAACTTCAAGGTACAATGGCCTCACCTCTGCCCGGGCCTCCAATTCTTGAATCAAATTGAGATGTTTGCCCACAATTTCGTAGATTTTGAGGATGTCATGATGGGCGATAGCCAAGATGGTTCTGCCGGGCTCATTAGAAAATTGGATATGACTAATTCCTTCCACTGGCGAATTGTCCCTGGTGATGTTGGAGAAGCGAACCTCTAACTTGTGTTCTTCAGGCTTATCGTTAATGGTTTTGGCGGATGAGTATACCAAAAGGTCACCATTGGCGAGACCCTGATATAACTTGCCGTTATAGTGATGAATGGTAGATGCCTTCGAGTTGGCCGGTAACCGTAGACGATGACTGGGCTCCAAGATGTCTATGTTCATGGTGGTGGATTGTGTAAGAACAGACAGAAATGTTTAAAGTACTGAGGATTATTGGTAGGCAAGATTGTTTACAATGTGATATCAAAAGTTATACCGAGGGAACTTGGTTTTATTGGAGGTAATAAGGTTGTGATTTGAGGATACTGGAACACGTCAAGAATGTGTATAAATATGTTGGAGGAGGATTATTGTAATGGAGATATTATGTCGCATTAATTGTGTTATATTGTCCTATATAGTCATAAATTGTCCCAACTTGTCCCAAATTGTCTGACTCCTCAAAACCTGTCTAACTATTCATTATACGTCTTTACTTATCATAACTCATTTTAACTTATCTTACTTGCCAATTTTTACAATATTTTGTAGAAAACCAATATATTATGATAATATAAGTTATTCATGAGGATAAAATAAAGAAATCTATACTGTTTGATAATTAGAGAGTGTATTAATTTGAATGGATATAATCCCTTGTTTCTTGCTCTAATCTATTAGATGGCGTTCACAAAGTTTATAACTCCAGAACAATACTTCACCAAAGCATCCATTTCATCCTTCACTTCTTCATTCAAACGAGACCAGATCTGAAGATTAATTTGTAAGTCGTCATCATTTGGATTATTGGCAATCACGTCAGCATGTGCCTTCAAGAACATGGCAAAGAACGCCTGGTACAAGTCGTAATTGGTCTTTGTTTCCATCCCTTGTACCAAAGCTTTTATGAACCAAACCATTTCGTTTAAAGGAGGAAATTCATTAATGGATCTAATTTCTAAATCCACTACTGGTGGAGAAGCCTTTACCAAGTAAACCAAAAATTCGGAAAAGTCTCCTAATTCAGCGCCTTCTCTTAATAATTTAGTAAATTCAGATTCAAAAGTATAATTTTCACCCTTTCTGAGTTTATGCAATTTACTGGCTTCTTCTTCTTCTTCTTGTTTTTCTTCTTCGACCACTTTACCTTCGGCAACAGAAGCTCTGTCACCAACAGCTTCACCTGATAATGACAAGAAGAATGGAGCCTTTTCTGACTTTTTAGGAGCTTCCTTTGGTTTACTCCGTTGTTTAATGGTGTCCAAATGTAATAAGGTGTTATATTTTGATCTTGGACCCAACGATAACGTTACCAAAGATTCATCGATTTGTTCAACCGATTGATAGCTTTGTTCCAATTCATGTTCTGGTTCAGCATCTTCAAAAGCTCCATCCAACATGGTAGAACCCCCATCACCAGAAGCATTTGGTAATAAGATGGTCGAAAAATCTTCTTCTTCCACATGTCTGGTAGAAATTGGTTTGAATTGAGATCTGTTAGTCCATAATGAAACCCCATTACCAGAAACATGAGTTGTAGCCAATAAATCTCCAAGAGGAGAAAATTTGACAGTAGTAGCCACGTTTGGTAATCTAACACCATCAATACATCCACCAGTAGGTAAATCCCAAGTTCTAAGAGTAGAATCTAATGCAACAGATACAATCCATCTTCCATCAGGTGAAAAATCCATACCAGTAATACGATTGGTGTGACCAAACAATACTCTGACGATTTTTTGAGTTATAACATCCACAACCACAATACTTAAATCATCCAAAGCACAAGCAATTAAATCTGAAGATCTATGATAAATCATTGAAGTAATTGGAGCATCTAATTGTAATTTCCCCAAATATTTGGATTCGTTGAAATCATAAAATCCAAGAATACCATCTAATCCACTACTGACCATTCTACTATTCATTCCATCAATGGCCAATCCAGTGACTGCTTTTTTGTGCAACATATACTTTTTACGAAGTAATCCCGATTGTAAATTATAAGCACCAATACCTCCAGTGGCAGACCCTACAAATCCAAAGTTACCACATTGAGAGATGCATACGGATTTGACAATACCACCATCCACAGTATTTAATTGATGACGACCAACTCTTTTACTTCTAGAATCCCAAGTTCTAGCAAAAGTTTCTTCCTTATGAGCAGTCAAAATATTTTCCCATTCACCTTCTCTAGTTTGAGAAGAAACCACAGCCAAAATCTCAGGGAATTTTTCTCTCATAGAACCAACAGGTCCTGCTTGTCTCTTTAAAGATTTTTGAGCTCTTTGAGACATTTCTTGAGCCTGGGCATCTTTTCTTAAAGAGAAAGACCAAAATGAACGATCTCTTGAAGCACTGTATAAGAAATGGGTTTTCTCTTCATTTGGAAATTCAATTGCAATAGGAGGAGCAGAATGTCCACCTCTAGATCTTAAATGACGGGGAGGAGATACTACTGATGAGTTAGTAGTAGATAAGGTAGGGTCAAAAACATATTCTTTCAAATGGTTATCACCACCATTGGTAATAAAGATTGGTTGACCATTTAAAAATTGAACGTTGGCAATACCTCCATGACTTTCCTTATGAGCATTTCTTAAAATATGTACACGAGCCTTTTTTGCCAAATCATAGAAATATAAGTCACCAGTGTTCAATCCAGCTACCAAATGAGGAGATCCATCAGTTCTGAACGACAAAGATACAACTTTAGCTGACACGTCTTGAGTAGAAGCCACGATTTTTTTACCAATAACTTTACCCTTCTTTAAGTTATACAAATAAACGTTACCAATAGGACTTCCCACCGCAAGAATATCCAACACTGGAGCCAGCTCGATACATGAAATACCTTCCATAAATTGGCTTTCTGGAGAACGGTATAATAATTTACCGGTACGAATATTGAAAAGAAACAACCCACTGGTGGTGGCCACCACAATCTTGTTCAAATAAGTAGCAGGATGGATCAACCCGACAATGACACCATCAACAGATGCAGTGATGGACAGGATCTTGGTATAAAATTCCGAAGGAATCTTGGATCCAGAAGGTCTCTTGAATACAAAAATCTCTCCATCACTAGCAGTTGCCACTAAGAAGTCACCAAATACCAAAATGTGAGTAACCGTCTCTTTGGTGTCAAGAACTAGGTTGTGCTCCAATTTACCTCTTTTAAAAATACCCACCTGGTTTCCATAACCAGCATAAACGTAATGATAATGAGCAGCCAAAGTGGTGATTTTGGAGGGGGTTTGAGTCTGTGAAACAAATAACAAGTGTAATGTGGCCACATCATAAATTTGGAAACTTCTACCCACAGATGTTACAGCATAAAAGGTGCTACCTAAAGTTCCAATGGCGAAAGGAACTTCATTTGAAACATTCCCGACCACTCGGAAAGGACTGAAGATTTTCGAAGGTTTGACCACGGCCTTGGACGGCACATCCACCTTTCTTCTTTTCTGTTCCTCCATGTTAAAGATTGTCTTGGATTCGGTTTTCAAATCTGAGATGAGGTGAAATTTTTAGTTATGTAATGCGCTCCATATTTTTCAGTTACTCAAACTGATCTCATTTATCAATGACTACTTCTAATGATAAAAGACCCGGAGACGAGCTTGAATCGTCATCCGAACCCAAAAAGGTCCAACTTGAAAGACCTGATCACTTTGCTAAAGGTATAGCTCCTATTAAGCCAGAATTTATCGTTCAAGCCACTGAAATACAACCTTCATTTGATGACGATGAAGCTGAAGGAGGCGATAGAGATGCAGGAGAAAAGCCTAAGGCAGACAAGAAGAGAAGAAGGGGACAGAATAAAAACAGAGATTTGAGACAACAGGTTAAAGAAGTTAGATTGTGTACCACATTGTTAGATCCAGAAAACCCCAAAGAATGTCAATTTGGTGCTAAACAATGTCGGAATGTCCATGATGTGGAGGAGTATTTTGCAAGCAAACCCGAAGATATTGAAGGTGATTGTCCTGTTTATACTGCCCTTGGGTACTGCCCTAGTGGATTGAAATGTAGATGGCTCTCATCGCATTACAATAAGGAAACAAACCGTCTTTTGAAGGATTTGGAGAAAATGGAAAGTGCTAAGCAGTCCAACTATGAAGTTAATAAGATTAAGCCAGAACAAAAGAATTTGTTACAGAAGAAAAAATACGATTTTAGTCATTCAGAAGAGGTGATCAAATATATTGATACTTTGGTACAAAATGACGAGAATATTCTTAAAGCAAAGGAAGCACAAGAAGCCAAGGGTGAACCCCAAGAACAAACCAAAGATAGCATGGCATCATATGTTGAAGCTACCTACAAGGTCGGAGAGAAAAAGAAACTTTATCTTAAAAACGCCAAAATTGTCTCTCCATTGACTACCGTTGGTAATTTGCCATATCGTCGTTTAATGAAGACTTTGGGCGCAGATGTCACTTACTCAGAAATGGCCTTAACTGTGCCTTTATTACAAGCCACCAACTCTGAATGGGCTTTACCAAAGGCTCATGTTAGTGAATATCCTGGATTTGGGGTACAAGTTGCCACCTCTAAACACTGGGCAGCTGCCAAATCTGCTGAAGTTATTTATAAAGAAACCACCCATGTTTCGGAGCTTAACTTGAACTGTGGATGTCCTATTGATTTATTATACCGTCAAGGACAAGGATCCGCCTTGATGGATCAACCTGCTAGAATGCTTAGAATTCTTAAAGCCATGAACGGTCTGTCTGGAGATATTCCAGTCACTGTTAAGTTGAGAACCGGTACTAGAGACAATAAAAATACTGCCAAGGCTACCATCGAAAGAATCTTGAAAGAAAATGATGTTGCTGCCATCACTTTGCATGGTCGTTCTAGACAACAAAGATATACCAAAGAAGCTGATTGGGCATATATTACTGAGGTGGGTCAATTGGTCCAGGAATGGAACCACAAAAAGGAAGACGATAAAGACACCACCGACACTCAACCTACGTGGTTTGTGGGTAATGGAGATATTTTCACACATGAAGATTGGCACAATGCAGTTAATGCTCCAGGAATTGATTCAGTAATGGTTGCCAGAGGTGCTCTTATCAAGCCATGGATTTTTGAAGAAGTCGATAGCCAACAATATTTGGATAAATCTGCTACCGAAAGACTTGAAATGTTACGTACCTTTTCTAACTTTGCCATTGAACATTGGGGATCTGATGAATACGGTGTTGGATTGGCTAGAAGATTTATGTGTGAATTCTTGAGTTTTACTCACAGATATATTCCAGTTGGAATCTTAGAAAGATTACCACCAAAAATCAATGAAAGACCACCTAAATGGAAGGGAAGAAACGAATTAGAAACTTTACTCGGATCTTCTGATTACAAAGACTGGATTAAGATCACCGAGATGTTTTTAGGTAAAGCCGGAGATGGGTTTGTATTTACTCCTAAACACAAGAGTAATTCATATGAACAATCTTAAATAACCAATTATAACAAAATTTAATGAATATACAATATAAAAGATGTTCGAGTCGATTTAACAGACATATATTTATTATTCACGTATTTAAAATTAAGAGATAAAAGTAAACGCTAAATCAATAGCTCTGAATAAATTAGTTTCAAGTATCCTATCTCTGAAATCAGATAATAGGTCTTTCTACACCAGTGGATACCGAATCGTAATCTTTGGACAAGTTCTTGGCTTGATCCTTTAAGATTTCCAAATCTTCATCTCTAGCAGCCAATTGCTTCTTTAATTCAACAATCTTATCAGAATCTTCAACACCACCATCAACTCCAACAGACTTTTGAGCATCCAATTTGTCCTTGGTCTCGATCAATTCCGCAACCAACGAGTAAGTTCTGGTGATAATAAGCGTCAAAAACAACGTGAATCCACAAAGGTACATGTTTCTTTGAGCATAAAATCTTCTAGCTTGGACTTCTGCTCTATCATTCATAATACCAGTGATGGCTGTTTGTTGTCCACTAGGAGACGATGCCCTCAATTCGCTGGTCACAGCGAAAACCCTGTTGACAGAATCAATGAACAACACCAAAATGAATCCCAATATACACTTGATGGCAATTTGGAATTGTTCATTACGGAACGGAGCCGAGACCGTGGTCAACACCCTTCTTCTGATTGCTCTTGGGTAGGGCAAGGACAACACGGTGAAGAAGGCCATTTCCACGACCAACAAGCCGAACACGAGATTGTAGTATAAAGCCATTTTTGGTGGTGTTGATACTAATTGGGAGTACTTATAGTGTTGCTGTTGTTCACGTGAACGACAGTTGCTAAAGTCGTGAGACTCAGGCGCAGCATATAAAATGTGAAAATTTGGATTGATTGGTTGCTACAAGGGTGGAAAATTTCACCTGGTGTTCAGAGAACACTAATTTTATGATAATTGGATCAGTACTGCTTGATATGTTGAAATTGAAATTGAAGTATTTTCCAAATCCGGGCACGGCACGTGACCGCGCGACTTCCGGCCCACTTACCTCCTCACATTTAGCCCCTATTAGTTTTTCAGATTTCATCCGCTTTTGTTGATTAAAAGACACCTATGTACTTTGTGGTGAGGCAGTAGAGCATATCGACTTTTTTTACAATTTTAGCGCCTTTGGTTGAGCACCAATGCCAAATATAAAATCAAGATCCGGCCCATCACGTGCCCGTTTACGTGAATCGCGAGTTCCGGTCACTCCATAGATGCTGTTTCAGCTATAACCATAAAAAAAAATTGCTGTTCCCTGTTCCTGTGCAAAAGATTTCAGGCTGCATTCCACAGGGGTTTAGTTGTCTTCAAACCCCAAAAAAAAAACATTACTATCTTTAATAATAAATTCTATAACTAACCCGAGATTATATAATCTATAAAGCTATGATTAAATGGACCACCCTTGGCGAAACTTGTGCTAGACGATTTGGTTGTGTAATTAATTTCTGAAGCCTTTTAATAATTCAAAGACACCATGAAGGTAAATGTCACCAAAAATGGTAAAGTGATGTATAAAATCAGGTACTGAGCAATCAAACATACAGCCAAACAATCCATTTGAAGGTGGTCTTCCGTGGTGGGATCGGTATAAAATGCTGTGAAATAAACGAGGGAGGTTGCACTTGGTAAACCATATTCTAACACACTCACAAACCGGACGATTTTGTCAGTTCCGTACCATCCTGCTTTATGGAATCCGGTGGTGATTCCCACTCCAATCATAGGGAGAAGAATTAATCTCAGACATGTCACCATCAATGCCGTTTTCCAGAACCCTTTGGGCATGGTTTTGACCTGTAATCTGGCAATAGTGGCACCTAATAAAAGAAGACCTAATGGAACCGACGCAGCACCGATATAACTGGCAAGATCCATGAGGAATGACAATGGAGGTTGTTTGTCTGGTGCAGGTGGTAAATGAACTCTAGATTCCACAAACAATGCCTTTAATGGGGGAGACATGGCAATGGCAAGTGATACGATCAACGATACCGAATTGGGTTGTAACATGTTCTTTCCCAACTCAATTAACTCCACCTTGGCTTTTTCAAGTCTAGATGGTTCATGATCAGACAGTTGATCCGATGTCGTTACTGGGGTTGGACTAGAATCCATGATACCCGATGACACCTTCTGCATTTCTAAATTTTTCAAGTTTTCAAACTCAGAGTATTCATTAATGACATCATGTATATCCTGAGTTTTCTGTTCTCTAAGCTCGGAAGCTCTTAATGTGGTCTGGATATTATAAAAGTTGGTGTTAATGGAACCCACAGACCCGCGTCTTCTTCTTGTGGTATCATCCGAACGCATGGATCTTGTATTGGAGCTGGATTTGTTCAACGCATGTACTCTCAAGAATTCCTCATGTTGTAAAGCTTCCGGAACATGATTATCAGAATTGGAAACAGTACTAGCAATTGAAGATTGGTCATTATCGGCAGGACTTTCCAAAAGCAGTTTATCTCTCTTGCTTTCGACCTCTTTATAGCTTTCCTTGTCTTCTTCCGAAGTATTCACTTCAATATCCTGACGAGGTTTGAGCTCATCTCTGAAATCCCACCGTAAAATCTTGTAGCCTCCAAAGCAGAACTGGACAAGAACTTGTGCTGCAAGAAAGATACATACGTATGCAACTCCCTTGTTACCTTCTTCCACACTGAAAACGACATCTCCCTTAGACAACGTCTGTAAGTATGCGATGGGCAAGTCAGAGATATTGGGGAAAAGACCCACGGACAAGAGGCCACCGAGCCAGCGCTTGGGAGCTTTGGTGACGATGTATGTGGTGAAGGTTAAGGTTATTCCAATGGTGAACAAGAGAAAACCCGTGAAAAATATAATCCCCAAGTTCTTGATATCACTGCTCTTTAAATTGGTCACAATCTTCTCAAAGATCAAACATGGCATGATAGCAGTGACCACAAGGTCAGATATATCACGACATGTGGTGACCGATAGAGTGTTTCTCTTTGCAAGAAAGAACCCTAGTCCGATGATGAAGTAGATCTTGAAAATGGGCTTAACAGCCGCATAGATGACAAGGCTGATCTCTGCCATAGTGAATGGCGAGCACGGCTGATTCTGGTGATATGGAAAGTTTGGTTCTTTGAAGTAACCGAAATTGAATTATCAAGACTTGATTAACCGTAATGAGCAAGTCTTGTTCGCATAGGCGTTGAGTTCGTGTGTCTAGCCTAAGTTAAACTTGAGATAAATTTTGGTTAGGAGGTTGCTGCGAAGTGTGGGTGATTCTTTCTCTTTATATCCACCTACGTCTATTAATATGATCCGATTTAATGATCACGAGAGGGACTCATCTAAGTCGGGATATTTTTACGTTCCGTTTTCGTTCCGGTACATGTCCAAAAGTAATATGAGCGCCGCACACAAAGGGTATGATCGGTAACGGTATCGGGACGGCTAGATTCCGAGATGAGCACTCGTTACAGAGGTCATTGTTTGAATAATCGAGTAAACATGATTGGCCCTACAATTGGATCTCTAGAGGGTTTCCAACTGCCCTTCTAGCTGGAAAATTATCGTTATAAAACTAAAAACTTGCCAAGGACCCCCACGCATTATGAGCATAGGTCGCGGGGTCGGAATGAACAGTCATATTAAGGGTAAAACTGTTTGCGATACAATTGTTGAGCAAGTGGTGTTTTTGAGTAGAACCAGTGAATTGACTTCTTCCGAATGGATCACCATTTATTGTTGTGGTACCGACTTCATCTCATAGAGCAACTACTAGATTCGCTTAGTACTGATCTGCTATATTAGACTCAACAGCGACATTTGTTAGCCTGTGGAATAACATTTATATTATAATTTTAGTACTATAAATAACACTGAGAAGGTGCGGATGATGATACCATAAATTTAACGGTCAAAACTACATAAAATAATACAACAATATTCCATTCTCGCTGTGTATCTGTTTCTATTCTCGCTGCCCTTACCTTTGTGTGAATGCTGGACCAAAAACTTTAAGCGCAGTGCATCTACTGGCTACCCCCTAGTTCATCTGATTAAATCATACATTACTATATATCGGTAGCGAACGGTGCCGGCACCATCTGCCGGGAAGTATGTGGTTAAATGAGTGTAGTATCCTCTCAGGACCTAATGAACGGACCCGAAAATTCCGGGAACATTTATCACTGACAACGTTTTTTGTCTTCTATCCTTCAGCGAAACACTGGCATTATACTTTGATCCCAGGTGTTCACCCATGATAGTCACCACATCATCGATTTTGTAGACCACACTGGACTTACCAGTTCCATCAACCTCTATTTCGTCAAATAACGATTCCCAGTCTTCTATGTCCAAACTTAAGCCAAACTCATCGGTTGGGGGTTGTGGTTGATGCAAATGATCTTGGTCTTGAGAGAAGATCGACTCATCCGATAACGACGACGAACTCATTCTCTTACTTTCAAAAGAGCTCACGTCCAGAATAGGGGATGATAGCAAAAGATCCTTGTTGCTTGTATTAAACTGTCTTGCTGGTGACCTTTGAGGAATACCAAGATTCATATTGGGGAGATCTTGCTGCGAACTGTGATACGGTTGGTGTGAGAAGTTTGAATACACCAAATAGTCACTAAACTCTTGTTGAAGAACAGGAAGAGTGGCTCTATCTATTTGAACATCCATGATACTTTGAGACAATATAGGTAACCAGGTGATGATTGAGGTTGCAGCAAGCTTACCTTATATTTTATAATAATAAAGTAACAAACCTTTTAGTTATTGCTGAGAACAGTGGTGAATTCAAACGTTTTAGGTTTAGTTACAAGCATTTATATACTTGTTGGGTTGAATTGCCAGCCGTACCCTGAAACTGTTGCATTGTGGAACTGAGTTAGCTACCTGGGCACATTGTTACAAGCGCTGAGCCTAATCTGCTGGTATTTCCTATTTGGGAAGTGTGTTAATTAGCCTGCCTATTTAGGTTAGATGACATGCATTCTACGGATGTCAAACCATGTGAGGAACGATTCCAAACTGTTACAAAACATATGACATGAAATATTATGGTTCACTGAGACCCAGCTTAAATATAACTTCAAGTCAAATTCAAACTCTTCACCAACTTACTTCCAACCTGTTTCATTCAATATTCTACAACATTTTATTCATAATCTGGTTTGAATTAGATAAACTTCTAATTCCCCTTGCTTGATTGAATCTTACTTTAAGGTACGTCACATTCAACTTACCTATATAGGAACTAATTAGTGTAC
The DNA here is from genome assembly GCA_030561405.1 of Suhomyces atakaporum. Taxonomy (NCBI): domain Eukaryota; kingdom Fungi; phylum Ascomycota; class Pichiomycetes; order Serinales; family Debaryomycetaceae; genus Suhomyces; species Suhomyces atakaporum. The sequence continues at coordinate 180,001 of JAKTXH010000012.1, forward strand.
AATAACCTCAAATCTCTAATTTTTGGTTTTCTTTTTAGGAGGTCTATCATCAGCTTCAGCAGCATTTGATCCATCAGAATCAGATGCAGATGCATCAGAGTCAAACTCTTCAGCCACATCAGATTCCGATCCCGAGTTAAAATCATCATCGGCACTTTCATCTTCACCGGCACTACCCATATCCACATCTCCATCATCATCATCATCACCAGCTTCATTCATAGCTTTGGCCAACATAGCCTTAGCAATCTTTTCTTCATTTTTAACTCTGATTCCTTTCTCCAAACAATATTTCTCAATATTCTCTTGCTCTTCTCTGTCGATACTTCCAAAAATATGAGATTGATTAGAGTTTCTCAAGTTAATTTCTAAATCGAATGTTCTAGAGGCTGAGACCCCTCCTCCAGTTCTAGACATGGTGATATTACTTATTTCTGAGAATGGGATATAGACTGTAGGTTTGGTGACAAATATGAAACATCTGTCTAATGGATACAAATAACCTTCAGATGCTTTTAATGAACATGATATACCTGGTTGCAGGAACCTAGATTGAAACGATCCTGGAACAACTAACCTACGCTCAGTCAAACCTCTGAAACAGTGTGACATCACCAAATGAGCAGGAGCATCGTAACTTTTTTGTAATCTATCCTTGTACTTGGATTCATACTCTTCCTTTGAAACATTCAATTCCAATTCAAGTTCTTCTTCTTTAGCAAATTGTAAAGCTAAAAATGGATATCTTGTTTGACCTTGTCTCAATGGGGGGTCGATCTGTAATAAAATTAAGTGATGAGCCTCATCGGGTTTAGGTAACGAGAAAATTCTTTCAATTTGGTTATATTGAATCTTGTAATCGTAAGTCTTACCACGTAATCTCAATGAGGTGGAGTACATATCAATATCATAACGACCTCTTGGAGTTAAGAAGAGCACATCACTGAAAGATACTATAGCTTCGCCAGCAACTTGGCCGATATCTGCCTTATCTTTCAATTGTTCATAAAATACAGATGCAGCACTAATTTCTTCAGTTTCAGCTTGTTCTTCACCTGCTTCATTCTTCACTGTCTTTGTCTCACCTTCTACGGTACCTGGAACATAGAATCTCATTTCCACCAATTCATCACCAGCTTGGCCATTATCTAAATTGAACTCAACAGCAACTTCATTCTTACTAGTCAAGTTAGAATTACTAATGGCAGAGTATGGAACCTCGAAATTGGGCTTGTTGTTCACTTGGAAAATCAACTCGTTTCTAGCCAAGTCAGTTTTACCCCAATTCCATCCTCTTAAAGAATGTTCTTTGTGCTCCAATGTCAAATGAAAGTTTCTTTGTAATTCTTGCTTCAACTTGGTGAAATCTTCTCCATCAAATCCATCCAACATAACCACACCTTGGTTTTTGGTTTGAACTCTCAACTCGTAACCTCTGGATCCTCTGGACCATTGAACAGCTAACAACTCTTCGGAGGGCAATAAGAAAGGGGCGTTGTTGGCACTACTGGGGCCCTGTGCTTTCCATCCCAAACCAGAATCGGCAATACGCATGCGCCCATTGCTTTTGGACTGGTTCAAGTAGATTGTTTCAAAGTCTGTGTTAACCATCTTGGTGGTGTAGATGGAAATGGTGGAAATTTTACGCGTTGCTCGAGCACTTGAAATGTCGCGCGCAGCACTATCTCTGAACTACCTGTTGGTAATGACCAGTGGAGTTGGTTTCAAGCTTCCTTGAAGAGATGTACCTGTATGTCCATTCTTTACATTAGCAGTGTTGTTAATAATTTGCGTGAACTTTTGGTGCCCCAATTTGTAGACTTTTAGAGTAAATATTCTACAAAATGTCCACTTTTTTTTGCTTATAACAGTAGACACCGAATACTCACAATGAAGTTCGAGTCTATATAGCTATGATTGGATAAACATCTTCATTGAACAGAATAAATTGTTTTTGTTTGAAAAAGATACCATTCGGATTTTGAAAAGGAATTAAATTCATGAAATTCATGGAATTCCTGTGGTTTCTGAATTCTTCAAATCTGAACAACCGCCCCCTAGAGCTCTTTCAAGATTGAAGTTGTATCACTTGGAAATTTGTCAGTTTTATTATCATTGTTATTTTGTTCCAATATTCTGCTGCAGTCTTGGTTTTGGCACTTGAGGCTACTCACCATTTGGAGGGTGTTGAGTCATACCCCGCGCTCACAACTCCTGACCGGCCTGAAAAATGATTTCGAATTTCCACTGTCACTATTCTTCATCATGGCCATCAAAAAAGCTGGAGTTTTAGGAGCCACAGGTTCCGTAGGACAACGTTTCATTCTCTTATTAGCCAACCATCCTGATTTCGAGATCCATGCCTTAGGTGCCTCTGCTCGTTCTGCTGGAAAGGCTTATAGCGAGGCTGTTACCTGGAAACAAACCGATTTATTGCCAGAAAGTGCCAAGGGTATCCAAGTTCAAGAATGTAAACCTGAAGGAGCATTTGCTGAGTGTGATGTTGTTTTTTCAGGTTTGGATGCTGACTATGCTGGTCAAATCGAAAAGGACTTTGTTGAGGCCGGTTTGGTGGTTATATCCAATGCTAAGAACTACAGAAGATCTCCCGATGTGCCCTTAATTGTTCCTATTGTTAATATCGACCACTTGTCGGTGATCGAAAAAAAGGTTGAGGCTGCTAGAGCGGCTGGTACCCAGAAACAAGGTTATATCATTTGTATTTCCAATTGTTCCACCGCTGGATTGGTGGCTCCATTGAAACCTTTAGTGGAGAAGTTTGGTCCTATTGATGCCTTGACCGCCACCACCTTACAAGCCATTTCTGGTGCTGGGTTCTCTCCTGGTGTGTCTGGAATTGATGTGTTGGATAACATCGTACCTTACATTGGAGGTGAAGAAGAAAAGATTGAGTGGGAAACCAAGAAGATCTTAGGTAACATCAACAAAGAAGGAACCGAGTTTGCTCCTTTATCCGAAGATGAGATCCGTGTCAGTGCTCAATGTAACCGTGTTGCTGTCAGTGATGGACACACCGAATGTATTTCATTCAGATTCGCCAACAGACCCGCTCCTTCTGTAGACGAAGTCAAACAAGCCTTACGTGACTATGTATGTGATGCTACCAAGCTCGGATGTCATTCTGGTCCAAAGCAAACTATTCATGTTCTTGAAGAACAAGATAGACCCCAACCAAGATTGGACAGAAACAGAGACAATGGTTACGGTGTGTCTGTGGGTAGAATCAGAGAAGATGCCGTCTTGGACTTCAAAATGGTGGTTTTGTCTCATAATACCGTCATTGGTGCTGCTGGTGCCGGTATTTTGATTGCTGAAATCTTAAAGGCTAAGAGTTTGATTTAATCCACTAATTGTATAGGACTATTATAGAAGTCAAATAAAATTCAAATTTGAAATCACAGTAATTTAAAAATATAAATATTTGAGTTCACCAAGAAAGATGGTAGAAGCTATTGCTCTCAATGGTTTGAAGGCCTAACATATTTGCTTTAATTTGCAATCGAATTAATTATCATTTTCGCAAAATTATTATTTTATCGATGTCATTCCACATTGATGAGCTTAACCTAGAACCGATCCTAGATGTAGAAGACCATATCTTCGAGCTCTATACATCACGGGCACCACTAGAACATCAAAATCTTGGTTACATAGATAGAAGTCGTGAAACCCTCGAACTATCCTTGAAGAATGGACATGATGTGATCATCAAACAGTCTTTAACAAACTTATCCTCCACCAAAGAAACTTCGTCTACTGGATTCGTATGCTGGCAATCAAGTGTTCATTTTGTAGATTGGATTCTTTCGTTCCCAGAGTGTCCCTTCCATCAGATATTTACCCAGAAATCAGAATTAAAAGTGGTGGAGTTGGGTACGGGGATTGGTGCAATTTGTGCTTCTACTTTGGCACCTTACTGTTCTCAGTACGTTGCTACGGATCAAAAACACATCTTGAAGCTTCTCAAGTACAACCTTATCGAGAACATCACCAGTACAAATTTGTTGAGTACTACCATGGAATTGCCAAAATCAAAAAACAAAAAAATCCAGAGTAAGATCGATGTGATAGAATTCGACTGGGAATATCCCGACCAAGGGTTGCACGAATATTCTCAAATTTCAGAGGGAGATCCAGATTTAATATTGGCTTGTGACACCGTCTACAACGAGTACCTTATTCCACATTTTGTACTGGCAATACGACGTCTCATGGGAAAGAACACAGCAGCATTGATTGTACTACAGCTACGCGAGTCTGATATTATGGAGACGTTTTTACGAACACTAATCAACCACGGATTGAGAGTCTTTTCCATTCCCGAACAATTTTTGACAGAAGAGTTGAAATATGGGTTCGTGGTGTACTACATCCTCCCGAAAATGCCAATACAAATATAGACCCCACCACGAAGTCACCCAGAACATTTATCACCACCTAATCAATATTAATTAACACCCACTTAATTAGTTTGTATATAAATAACACCCACTTAATTAGTCTCTGTAAAATTAACACCCACCTTATTGAAGCGTCTGTATAATTAACAACCACCTTATTGTGAATATGATTGGTAAAGTAAATAAAAATCTACCAAAACTGATCACAAAAATAGTACTAAATTTTTTAAATAATTATAACGAGCAAAGAGTACGTAAGACTCATCAATTGACATCTTTAAAATCACACTACGATGATTTCCACAATCTTTCAAGGTTGTAAACTATAAAAGAGAATTAAAAATACTACGCGGGTGTGCTCACGTGACCGGTCCAGGTAAATTTTCAAACACAACTATCATAGCATGTCATTCGGAGTCAATATCCCCCTTGTAAGCTCCGAACCAAAGCGACCCTTGATGCATATGAACGGAAACACCGACACGTTTTCCGATTCTAGGAAGTCCTTCAATGGACGAAAGAACCAAGACAAACCTCACAAAGCGGGAAAAGGATACTCCAAAAACCCTTCCAAACCAAAGAAAGTGGAGTCTCCTATAGAAGATGAAATGATGGACATTCCCGTCAAGATATTGAGTCGTCAGACCCCACAACAACTTCAAGACTTCTCACCTCATGATGTACAACAAGGAGGACCAGTGTTTGCCAATGCCGAATCCATGGGATTCTCCAAGTCTCTGAAGAATAGGAGGCGTAGGCCAGTACCCAAATATATGATACATCAGTCCCGGCTCTTGTATACGCCCCCGTTTGTGGTTAACTCGTGGGACAAGCAGAATCAAGATAAAATGCTTCAAATGGAACAAGCCAACAATGGGCTGGATTACCAAGGCATATACGAAGAGTTCCAAAAAATGAGAGAAACCGAGCGGAAACAGATGGAAACTTTAGGGTTGGTGGATGCGATGGATATCCGTAAAGATTTGACTGATGCCATTTCATTTCAAGGTTCTTGTGAAGATATGTGTCCTATTTTTGAACGAGTTAGAAGATCATTGGAAAATAACGTCAAGGCTCTTGAAAAAGATCCACACACCAATCGTATTTCTCGTAACAAAGCAGTGAAAGCATTCTCAAGACCAGCTGCTGGACAACCTCCTCCATTACCATCTGAAGTTAGACCTCCTCATATTTTAAAAAGAACTTTGGACTATTTAGTGGATAATATCGTCGACCAATTACCAGAAGCTCATTCGTTTATCTGGGACAGAACCAGATCTATCAGACAAGATTTTACTTATCAAAATTCCTTCGGACCAGAAGCTATAGATTGTAATGAAAGAATTGTCAGAATCCATTTATTATCCTTACACATCATGGCCAATAGTAACCAAGAATACTCCCAACAACAAGAACTAGAGCAATTCAATAAGGCATTACAGACTTTAATCGAAATATATCAAGATATTAGAAACCATGGAGGCGGAAACTCTCCCAACGAAGCAGAATTCCGTTCATACTATCTTTTAAGTCATTTAAGAAACCCCGAAATCGAACAAGAAATACAAGAGTTACCTACAGCATTATTCAAAGATCCTCATATTCAATTAGCATTAAAGTTGAGAAGTATTGTTTCTCAAAATAACCTCATCGAAAGAGGTGGTGTCAAGAACGCACCCGGTTCTTTGAACTTATTTGAAGAGTTTTTCAAAGTGATTTATAGTCCTGAAACACCACTTTTGATGGCTTGTTTATTAGAGACTCATTTCAATGAAGTTCGTTTTTATGCATTAAAATCTATGGTCAGGAGTTTCCATACTAAAGGAAAACCTTATCCAGCACAAAAATTGAAAGACCTTTTGGGATTTGACTCAATTGAAAAATTAGTCAAATTCGTCACTTATTATGAGGTCGACGTTATTAATGAAGATGGTGAAGTATTAGTTGATTTATTCAATAAGGAAAAGTTGGAAACAAAATATAAACTAAACTCCATACATGAAAAACCAAAACAAGCCCAAGCATACTCCCATCAGCTAGATGTTAAAATTGGAGGCAGAAGTCTCAAGGATTTTATCAATCTGGGTAAAACTGGCTCGATGCCTTTTCAACAGCCTCGTACTATTCCAGTTCTTAACTACCAGCCAACACCAAAACCTTTACCCCTTCCTACAAACAACTTCAATGTCAAACCTCAATCTTTTGACCCAAAACCAAAATCTACTTTCGGATTTCCAAAGCCTGTTCAGCCAGCTCCTTCAGATCAGGCTACGAAAGGTCCTCAAGTTTCCAAAGAAAACAACTTCGCTTTTTCATCCAAGCCTTTTACTCCGCAAGTTCCTCCTCAAGTAGTTCCAGAACAGGCTAAGCCCATATTACAACAGAAGCCAACAGTAGTGAAGGAGTTACCCTCATTTAGTCTTCCACAAAAAACATTTTCGATACCAGAACTGAAACCTTCAGTGCCTAAACCCAGTCAACTTTTTAATGGAGCACCAAAAATCGAAGAATTGAAAGAGTCTCGAATTAGTACTCCGAAATTGGAAATAGCTCCACCGATATCCAAACCAAAGAAAATTACTGAATTGAACCTGTTTCCGCAAGCGGTACGGGAAATTATGGAACAGTTGGTAGCTCAAAGTGTCCAAAATGAATTACAATCAATGCTTCCTAAATTAATTAAATTTCATAATAATCGTCAAGAACGAATCCAAATCATTAACTCATTGACATCAGAACTTTACTCTGCTTTCATCTCGGAAATCATTTATAAGCTGACCCTTGAAAGTAAGGCGGATTACATTTACCGAAAGAACTTGAAGATCAGATTGATTAAAAAATTGAATGGCTTGGGTCAATTTGCTATTGAGAAACAGCAAATGAAACGGAAAAAAATAGACGAGCTCAAGTCAATTTCCTTCAAGAAACCGACAATTAAACGAAGAATGTCGAGTTCTAATGTATCAATATCATCTACTTCAAGTATTAAAAGAAGGCATATGTTCAGCTCAAATGATGAAACAGCTCCTAGTATTGATGAACGACAAAAAAGCATTCAACGACTTTGGGAACCACTTGATCTTAAACGGTTTATAAAAGGGTGCTCAAGTAACTTTAAAACTAATATTGAAAGTAAGGAAACTGAAGTGGATTTACTTTTAGTAGTTGAGAACTGGGTTTCACCATACTCCAAATGGTTAAACACTAAATTATCTTTGAAAACCAATGTTGAGAAACGAATCTATGAAAATGTGGTGATTAATGATAAGTTGAAACTAAATATTAAAAGTTTACCTGGAAATGATTATTTAACAAAGGAATTTTTTTCTAGTACGGGTTTCATTTTATTTGAATGTGGATTGACTACTAATGAGGATACCAGATATCTGTCCATCCAAGAAAAGTTGAAAAAGGACCATAAAGTTCTAAAGAAAATCGTGTCATTGATTGAAAGGTTCAGTCATTTCAAGGTACAAATCTTAATAGTATTTTGGGATACCAAACAGACGAAACTAGACACTACCGAGGTCTCATCATTGTTGGGTTTGAACAATTACACAGCCAGTGAAAATATTCAAAACATCGTCTTGTGCGATATGACCCCTGAGGACAAAAATATCAATGAAATCTTAGAAGAGGGTTTCCTCAACATCGAACAGCACTTTAATGGGGAGTTATCGAAGAGAGGAACCATAAAGCAAGAAAAACTACTTAAGATTAAGGCACTCAATGAGAAGAAGCCCCAACCAGAAAAGCGGCCAATTTCTGATGAAACATTCCGAGACAATGAAGTGCAGGTATTGAATAAAGCCAAGAGAGCTAAAAAGTATGATTATTTAAATAACCACGCAATTTCCTCCACTTCATTTGTCAACCGTCCAAGCTCCAATTCGAGTTTTAGGGGAATCAATACCACCGCAGATTCTAATCTGTATACCATAGCCCATAATCGTTCCATCATACCCCATTTGACTTCGATTCACCGGAATAATTCCATCCTTTCCAATTTTAATTCTACTGCATCTTCAATTAATAATGCATCCAACTTGACTGGGTTTGGAAAAGGTGTCTTGCAAGAAAGTACGCCTTCTAGCTCACCCACTCGTTCAACTTTCTCTGATTTAAAGAAACCTTTACCAAAGAGTGTCCAACAATTAAGAGACTTGACTGCTGGTATTCAAGCAAGGTATAAAAAAAAGTGAGACCATTACTGCATTTTCAGAATCACAGCATTGTATAATATGTACTATAGTTTACTAATATAAAGAACCAAAGGCATTAGCCGAATTTTTATCGTTTATCAAAATACATAGTGTATATCGATAAAATCACGTGAGAGAAGTGATAAGTAATCGTATCTAGCTAAACTACAAAAGAGCATTATGGCGATGTTGTTTTATTCAACTGGTCCTAAATTTGATTATTTTTATAAAAAAAAAAATTCTTTAGTTTAATCTTTCTCTATTAGGTTTCAACTTCCCAAGGGGTTATATCTTTCCGATATAAAACCCCATCAAAACTCAATTTCTCTCGTAAATATTCTTTCAGATTACTTCGAAATTGTTCATAATGTATCTCGTTTATGATCGTATTAATTAATCGCTTGCTTGATCACTCCTGTGACGGACCTTCCGGATTGATGTTTTGGTCTGGGCACGACCGGGTATACCTGTCTTAATTGATAGTCCTTCTTTTTCGATTTTATATGTCATATACTTAAACTTTCCATAGATAAATCATCTAGTAGTTGAATCGCTAATTTCCACCACGATCTCAATTGTTTAGTAACAATCCTCAGCAATTTCTTGTTGATTGTCATCCTGCACATACCCACGGGTGATTTAAATATACACACCTGTCCAATTATTTCATTACCAAACATTAGAACTTAAAGCCATGGATCTATTGAAGGACGCTGCAAAGAACATCAATCTTTACGAAGTCAAGGCATATGTGCGGAAAGCACAAAATGGTATGTATGATGGGCAACTTAAATTACCGATTACTAACAAATAGTTGCCATGAACTTGACGGAAATGGAATCCAAGGTTCGTGAAGCTACTAATAATGAACCATGGGGAGCCCCTACTACTTTAATGGCACAGATTGCTTCGGGAACTTACAATTATCGTGAAAGAGAAGAAATCGTCAGTTTCATCTTTAGAAGGTTTACTGAAAAAGCTGCTAATGAATGGAGACAAATTTACAAGTCGTTACAATTATTAGAATACTTAATCAAGAATGGTTCTGAAAGAATTATTGATGATGTCAGAGCCAATCTGTCATTGATTCAAATGTTAAAGTCCTTTCATTATATTGATTCAAAGGGTAGAGATCAAGGTATTAATGTGAGAAATAGATCCAAAAATCTTATTGCATTATTGAACGATGATTCTCTCATTAGATCCGAACGTAAGAAGGCCAAGGCAAACTCCAAGAAGTTTGGTGGTGTTTCTTCAGGTGCATTTGGTGGTGCTGCTTCTATTGCAGCTAGTGGTGCCACTTTTGAAGATGAAGATTTCGGTAATAGAGTTTATGGTGATGGTGGTGTTTATGGTGCACGTTACGACGATTCTGCAGCTGGCTACTCCAATGGTAAATCTAACGATAATTTTGAAGAATATGATGTTGCTCCTTCTGGCTCATCTAAACCAACCACTGGCTCATCTAATGTGAATGCTACTTCTTCGAAGAGTAAGCCTCAACCAAAGAAACCAGAACAGGATTTATTGGGAGATTTGGTATCTTTTGATGGCTCTTCTTCTAATAAAAAGGCTCCCGTAGAAGAAGATGACGATGATGATTTTGATGATTTCCAGGCTGCTCCTTCCCAACCTGAAAAGCCAGCTCTTACCAACAACTTGGCAAACTTATATCAATCCAACCCTCAACAGCAGCAACAACAACAACAATATTCTAACAATTTTAACCAATTCCAACAAAACAACGCTCCACAAACTCAATTTGGAGGTCAATCATTCAATTCTGCACCAAACTACAATGTCAACTCCACACCAAACACCACTACTATCAATTCCTCCAAGCCATCCAACGATGCCTTTTCCTCATTGTTCTCCTCAGCTAAAACTAAAACTAAAACTACACCAGCAGCAGCCAAGCCACAACAAAATAATGTTAGTTCCGACTGGGACCAAGATTTCGGTGACTTTGGCTCTAATACTGAAAAACCAGCCACTAACAATCACAACTCCAAGCCCAATGGAACCGATGGTGAAGTGGATTTGTTGAGTTTCTAGTTTTATAGTTAACATGTTGTGAGTAGATTACTGTAGAATTAAAACAATCTTTATCTTTATGAGTATACGCAGTGAAAATTCACATTAAATTGAATTCTGATAGCAACTGTAACTTTGTCTTAACTAGCTGAGTAAGATGGAAAATGTTCATATTCGTTCCAAGAAATTAGTTTATAGCTTTAAATATTCGCTCGTTATTACCTAATCGCAAAACTTTTCATCACTACCACCATGTTCAGAAACGCTGTTACTACCATCAAGCCAACCTTTGCTACCCAAAGATTGTTCTCCTCTTCCTCGAAGGTCCTTGGTACTCAAGTTTATTTCAAAACTTCCATTGATGGTGTTGCTCAAGAACCAATCAAGTTTGAATTGTACGACGACGTAGTTCCAAAGACTGCTGAAAACTTCAGAGCTTTATGTACCGGTGAAAAGGGTTTCGGATACGCTGGCTCCATCTTCCACCGTATCATTCCAAACTTCATGTTGCAAGGTGGTGACTTTGAAACCGGTCAAGGTTACGGTGGTAAGTCCATCTACGGTAAGAAGTTCCCTGATGAAAACTTCAAGATCCAACATGATAAGCCAGGACTTTTGTCCATGGCCAATGCTGGTCCAAACACCAATGGTTCTCAATTCTTCATCACCACTGTTCCATGTGATTGGTTGAACGGTAAGCACACTGTTTTCGGAGAAGTTATTGAAGGTTACGATGTCGTTAAGAAGATCGAAAGCTATGGCTCTAACAGTGGTAGACCAAGTGCTGCCATTGTCATCGAAGAATCCGGTGAATTGTAAATATTCGAATGACTCTTGTATACAAATGAATGATGTTTAAATGAAGCTTAATTCAATGAGTTGTAAGACACTGAAAAATATATAGAATAATTGGAGAGATACGCCATCAAGACAACTGATTAATTATGACATCCTAAATACCCATTTCTTTACAACACTTCACTAAAGTGTGTTGGACAAATTCTTAAATTAGTACATTGAACACGTAAATTATTTATTTGTACTAGGACAATAATTATTAAATGACTACACTTGATATTTGTTACGTTTAATGACTATGATGTTCTATTGAACAATTAGATGTATGATCCTTTTAAATCTTAAGGATAGGATGTGGTTCTTCCTTTGGAATCAAATCAGCAGGTAATTTCTTTTTCAATTGTGCCAATTTGTCGTAATCACCAGCCAAGATTCTGGCAACAACCAAATCATCTCTATCTCTGAGTTCCCTCTTGGATTTACCTTCATTGCTCAAGAATTCCTTTGCCTTTTCAGTGTCACCATGGAAGTAATCTTCCATAGCTCTCAATCTTAATTCCTTTTCAGCCCAGTCTGGACCATCGGTTTCTCTTCTCTTCATTTGAGCAGTGTACTTGGAGTATGCCACGTAGGCGAATATTGGCAACACTAAATAGAAGTATGGAAATTCCCAACCTTCAGCTTTTTCAGTTTCACGAACAATCTTCCATTTCAATTCACCGGTGGTTTCATCCTTGTATGGAATCTTGTCGATGATCTTACCTGCATCCTTGGTGACGAATTGAAAGTTTTTTAAGTCTTGCGAGTTATCTTTGAATAATTCCAATTGTTCTCTTGGAATACCTGGAAGTATAAAGTTCCATTCGGAATGGTTTCTTTGATAGTATAAATTTTGCAATTCGGCAATGGTCTTGAACTCCTGGTCAGTAGGTACTCTTGGTGTACCATCTGGGTTGGTATAAATCTTAGTGACTGATGATAATGAGTCCAACTTCGAACGGATTTCTTGTTCGACTTGGTAGTTGAACTTTCCAACCCTGTGTTTGAATAATCCGCTTAACGGAACTTTGAAAGTGAATCTCATACTGTCAATGTATAGGTTGAATTAATCTAGTTGGGAGCTATCAACCTAGCTTATGTTGACTATATTGTATGTAAACTGCTTTTGAACTATTTCTATTGGATGAAGAATTTTTTGGCGCTACTATTGCAGGTTGGATCTGGGAACAGTTACAGGTTAGCCATGTGTGCGACTATATATACTATACCGATTACAGATTTAATTGACTGCAAATGTTACTTCATTGTTTTGATCTGTCATGGTTTGATAATATGCTGATCTTATGAAGGTTCATATTTTTCATTTATTTATCTGGTGAATTCCATTTGAAATTATGAAATTTTTTGTACTCGTACTTTTTTCGGTGTGAGAAGAAGACCATCATCTACAAATCTAATCCTAAGTAATATCCACACACTAACAATGATCTGCAATTACACTACACTAAGGTTATATCATGATTATGACATTTTTTAAATTTTTAGATATTCTTTATATTACAAGGGCAATCACAGTTAGATCTATAATTCTGCCGTATTTTGTCGTTCACTCGTTATATTTATGTTGTTTTGGTGGTTCCAAATCCTGTGAATCCCATCGCTTTCATCATAGGATCATCTTCTTGCTCCTGTTTCTTCTCCTCCTTCCTGAGCTTTCTTTGATTCTTTTTCTCTCTTTTCTTCTCCTCAAAAACACGTCGCCTCTCTACTCTTTGCTGAAAACTCAATTCTTCCTCCTTGCTCTTATTCTTTAACAGTCTCGCTACTAACAGTTCCACCATTTTCACCACATCTGCTTCAGTTGCTCTCCTTATACCTCCTTCTAAAACCTCTCCTTCCTGGTCCTTTGACCCAAGATCGTCAAGCTTCCCAACATGTTGAGGAGAATTGAAATGATCTATCAACGCCAAATTGTCTCGGAAAGACAAGTTACAGATAGGACAAAAGAATCCAAATCTCTTATTATTACCAAACGAGGATTGTGAATTTAGTGGATTGATGATGTTATATGTCTTCACGGCTGAAAGCAGTTTCTTCAAGAGTTCATCTCGATGATCAATATACAACTGAGAAGATGAACTATCGAATTTGGTGTGTGTTGCTTCCACTTTGGCTTTCTTCACTCCATTCTTGGCTTCTTTGGCATATGCTTCCACGTTCCACGATCTTCTTCCATACTGATCAACGCTTATCTTCTCATCTGTCATGATAACACTTTAATTTTAATTCGCGAGTGTCTGAATTTTAGCATGTCTAAAGATATACGATCAATGCTTCGTATGGGGCTGAATACTGTCAATAAAGTATCCAAACCCATTGCTAGCACCAAGCCAAAACAGATAAAGGTTCAACATGAAAAATCCGTGAACTTAGTCACTCAAGCTAACAGCCAATTTTCGTCAAGATGGGTGATTAAAGGAACTCATCTTATGCTAAATGTTCCACCTTTGGAGTTCTTTGAAGGCCGTGAAATGTTGAAGGTTGCTGCTTTTGATATGGATGGCACGTTAATTAATACAAAGTCTGGTCTGTCCTTCGCTAGAGGACCAAATGATTGGAAGTGGTGGAGTGAAGGAAATAACAAATCAAGAGTGGTGGAGACATTGAATCGACTTTCGAACGAAGATTATGTGTTGGTAATTTTTACAAATCAAGGAGGAGTAGTAGCTGATAAATCTAAGAAATCATATATCAATTTTATACAAAAGGTCAATAATGTGGTCGATAACTTGAAGCAAAAGCTTGAAAAGGAAACCGAAATACTAGTTTTTGCATCTCCCAAACGTCCAGCAAACTCTAAGGCTAGCTCTACAGATTTACATAATGAAATGAGAAAGCCATCATCTGGGATGTGGAAAGAATTTGAAAAATTTTTAGGAACACATAAAATCGACATGAAGCAGAGCTTCTATGTGGGGGATGCTGCAGGACGGCCTGGTGATTTTCTGGATAGCGATTTGATGTTTGCTAGAAATGTGGGTTTGGAGTTTAGGGTTCCCGAAGGTATGTTTGAAGCTCCAAAAGAGGAAGAAGAGGAATAAATATTTTCGAGAGAACGGGTGTATTGTACGATATCAGCATTTCAATATATATATAGATAGATAGATAGCACTTAGCTAATCTGGTTTCATTTATGTGTATTTACAGGTTATTAAATGGATTTGGTTCTTCCCACAGTGTCAAAGTATCCATAAACATTTTTGATTTGTCTGGTCTTTTCAGTATCAAAATCTTCAGGCAATGAAGAAATATAACAGTTTTGGACATCACTCACATCATTTTCAAACTTAATGGCCTCATCTGTAGTTTGAGGGTAGTTCTTGATGATGACATTAGTATCAAAAGTACCACCTCTAGTATTCAAAAAGAACTGGAGTTCCTTTTTGATCAATGCAGTGATCAAACCTTTGGGTAAAGGTTTCCTTTGAAATTCGAGATCTTGTAAAAGGTACGAATATTTTCTAGTCTCGTCTTCTTTCTCTTGGTCGATAAGTTGTTGAGGGTCGATAATTTTGGTTTGTTTATGTTCATCAAGGCTCTTAACATCAGAGATCACCTTCTCTACCGACTTCTCATCTCCAAAAGGAATCAAGAAGAATTGGTAATGTTGGTTACTATCATGATCAAACAATTTATATCTTCTCTTTAAACCAGTGATTTCTTCATATTCATTGAACTCTCTATCACTGCTGAATGAAGTTTTGGGTTTTTTCTTATCCACCCTCTGTCCAGCAAAGTAAAGTGCTCCAGATGAAGCAAGAAACATGTAGAATAAATATCTAATCTTGGGAGTTTCAGTTTTTCCACTTTTTGTTTTGAGACTTCTCAATGACACTTGGCCAATTCTAGAGGACGTAGGGAAGGGGCGAAGTGCACCAAATTGCCTACGAACGCCAATCCTTAAACTATTGAACATGATGGTAACAAGTACTGTCGTATAAATATGAACTCCGATGTCTCAAAATCATCATCAGAGTGTGAGTCACGTGCCGGTTCTCGGTTGGTAAAATTTTCGAATTCTTCATCAATACAAACCATCCAACCAAAACTAGTGTGCAAGATGTCGTTGGTTCATTTGGCCAATTTCTGTGCCCACTTGAAAAACTGTACCAATGTGAATATTTCCACCACCTCGGTTCCTTTCAGTCGATTACACCTCCAAGCCGCTCTTGGTTTATACAAAGAAGGATTCATTTCCCTGATTCAAAAGGGTTCTACTACAGGACCAGACTTGAAACCAGTTGAAGTCACTCCAGACAACATATCCACCAGAAGATTATGGTTAGGCTTGAAATACCGTAGTAACCAACCAGTTATTAGAGACATATCATTAGTGTCGAAGCCAGGAAGAAAGGTGAATTTGACTGTTCAAGAAGTCAAGGCTTTAGCATCCGGATTGCCTGTGAGATTCATAAAGCCATTGCAACCAGCAGAGTCATTGTTTATAAGAACATCCAGAGACAAGGAAGTGATAGAAGTCCAAGAGGCTGCTAAGAAGGGAGTGAGTGGATTAGCATTGTACAGAGTGAAATAATTGTATATAGTAATAGAACGAGTATCACGAAACGTGTGTATAAAGATTTGAATGATATAGCTTGGGAGTAGGGATAAATCAGTGATTGCATGATTGAACACTGACTCATTAGATGATGATGGCACAAAGAACATAAGAATAGTTGATTGTGTTGGATGAATCGATGAGAGGATGGTGGTTTGGACATTTTTGAAGCGACTCAAAAAGCGAATGGTATAAGTATCAAAATAAGTATGAGCTTCAAAATAAGTATAAGCTTCAAAATAAGTAAAGTGTTCTCAATATAAGAATTGTGAAAAGTTACATTGTGTAGCAATAAATTTATGAATTTGTTGAAATATAAACTATAGAGAAATTCACCTTTAGTGTATTTGACCCATAAGAAATCAGTTCTAGGAGAACTTCTAGCCATATAGTGTGTCATCTTATTGTATTGAAGATCTTTGATATCTTATTCTCTACATTTACCTACCCATGTGATCGAAATCGCTACAATAATATTAGCAACATGAAGCCAGAAAGGCACAAGCTTATACACAAGCAGGCTTTGATTTTGGATCCACTCGAATGATCTTAAATTGGTTAATTTCTTTCCAATGTGTCAAAATAGACACGACCCCGCATACTAATTTACCCCATAAAATTTTCATTAATGTCTTTCACAGAGGCCACAGAGTTAGAAAGTGTACTTCCAGCGGCCAGTAGCGTTCGTCGGCCACTGGTGGTCAGCATGAATCCTCCTGCCAAAAGATCCGAAGTCGAAGAGATCGCTTTGAGACCTATGGCCACCAGGATCTCATCTACCCAAGAGTTGAGATCAAGAAGGCCAGTGATTGAGCAGCAAGGTACTCAGTTGATGTATGGATCCGAGTCTAATCCTGAGTCGTTCCCTGATGGAGGCTTGGCTGCAAATGTGGTTTTATTTGGGTCATTTATGGGTCTTATCGCTGATTTTGGTATTGCAAACTCGATGGGTGCCGTCCAAAGTTATATCACTACCCATCAACTTAAAAACGTTGAGCCTACTACTATCTCGTGGATTTTCAGTATTCATTTGGGAGTGATGTACTTTGGTGGTGTATTCTTTGGTGCATTATTCGATTACTTGGGTGCGAAGATCCCCTTGATTGCAGGTATGATTATTATTGGGGCTGGCTTGTTGCTTACAGCAGAGAGTAAAAATGTAATCCAGTTTATTCTCTCCTTTAGTATATTGACAGCAATAGGTACATCTGTTGCTATGTCTCCATTAATTGGAGCACTCAGTCACTGGTACTTGAAAAAAAGAGCCATGGCATGTTCCGTTGCTACTATTGGAGGTTTAGTGGGTGCTTCTGTGTTCCCAGTGATGTTGCAAAAGCTTTACCAAGGAGTCGGATTTAAGTGGGCCTTACGAATTATGGCATTTATTTGTATGGGATGTATGATGGTGGCCGTCTTATTGGTAAGAGAACGATCTGCCGAGTCTCCAATTATTCATAACCAAAATGAGGATAATTTATCTGAAAGTACCATAGAGGTTATACATGATGAAATTAATAATAAAACAAAATTGGTACGGATGGTTGCAGCACTGGTCAATTTTTTTAGAAATGCGTTAGACTTTTCAATCCTTAAAGACACCAGATTTGTTTTACTTACCTTAGCGGTTGCATTGGCAGAACTTGTACTGGTATCTACTATGACGTATTTTTCATTTTATGCGTTGGGTCAAAAAGTATCAGAGTCTCAAGCATATTTATTATTGACGGTGATCAATGTAAGCGGGATTCCCTCTCGGTTGGCTGCCGGGATTTTAGCCGATAATTACGGCCGTTTTAATGTCATGGTGGGTTCTTCATTATTAACTACAATTTTAGTTCTTGGTGTGTGGTTACCAGGAGGAACTAAGAACGCCGTACTCTTCGTATTTGCTACATTATTTGGGATTTCGACCTCAGCAGTCATCTCACTTATCCCGGCTTGTACTGGTCAGATATGTACGGCTGATAAATTTGGTAAAGTTTATGGGACACTTTATTTTTTCCTTGGATTTTTAACAATTTTAGGTATGTATATCGCATCTTTAGTGATTGACAAAGGTTCGGTTGAAGAACTTCGCAACTTTGTGCTCTACGAAGGGGCCATTTCTGCTGCAAGTGTTTTATTTTGGATTGGGGCCCGTTATAGTGCCGTTGGCTGGACGCTTTGTAAGTTTTGAATACGATGCTCGTAACCAATCAAGATCTATGATTATGTAACTGGCCCTAACCACCAAGGTATGATGGGTGCAAATTTTTGGTAGGTGGTGCATGGTCGGTATGCCCGGAAAATGGTGCGCTAACTATACGCGCAGCACGTTTTAGGCACGGCCAATTACCCTAGTGGTTAAATTTAAATTTAATTCATCTCAATGGGCTTATGGAGAGCCGTGAGATCGCTGCTAAAATAATAATCTACAATACCGCCACGCACCTGAAGTTTATTTCAATAGTTTTTTACTACTTTAATGGTACTGAACTAATTTATACTGATTCATTGTTCCCATATAAGACCATTCGTCATTGCTGATATTTAAAATTATAATTCAATCACTGAAATGATCGATCAACTATACCACGATATCTTTATCAAGAGAGACACCTGTAGTGCTGATAGTGACTATAATGGTGAACACTGGGGTGCTCGTATCTCTGCTGTGTTTGTGATTTTGGTGACCTCTGGTTTTGGTACCTTTTTCCCTGTCTTGTCTTCCAGATACTCCTTCATCAGACTTCCACCATGGTGTTTCTTCATTGCTAAATACTTTGGTTCTGGTGTTATCATTGCCACTGCTTTTATTCATTTGTTACAACCAGCTGATGAAGCATTGAGTGACCCATGTCTTACAGGTCCTATCACAGAATATCCATGGGCTTATGCCATCTGTATGATGACTCTTTTCCTTTTGTTCTTCTGTGAAATGTTTGCTTACAGATACGTTGATACCAAGTTGGAGGCTTTGGGCCTTGTGAATGGTGATGGTCAAGGTGGCCATTCCCACTTTGGTGAAGAATCTACCTATATTAAGAAGAATGAAAGTGATGATGAAACCGAATCTGTTGCTAAAGATAAGGATGTTACTACTAAGGATGTTAACCCTTACCCTAGCCATTTCCTGCATGCCCATGAACATCAAGATCCTGAACTTATGGGAACTCCGGCTAATGATAAAAATAAGGAGCAATACTTTGGTCAATTATTAAACATTTTTGTGTTGGAATTCGGGGTTATTTTCCACTCCGTTTTCGTTGGTATTTCCTTAGCAGTTGCCGGAGATGAATTTGTTTCTCTTTATATTGTTTTGGTTTTCCATCAAATGTTTGAAGGTTTGGGTTTGGGATCTAGAATTGCCGTTGTTGAATGGCCAAAGTCTAAGAGATGGACTCCTTGGCTCTTATGTCTTGCATACACTTTGACTACACCTATTTCGATTGCAATTGGTCTTGGTGTAAGAACTAGTTATCCATCCGGGTCAAGAAGAGCTCTTCTTACCAACGGTTGTTTCGATGCTATATCTGCTGGTATCTTGTTCTATACTGGTATTGTTGAGTTGATGGCTCACGAATTTTTATACTCTGGTGAATTCAAAGGTAAGGCTGGTTTCAACAAGATGTTATGGGCTTACTTCGTTATGTGTTGGGGTGCTGGATTAATGGCCTTATTGGGTAAATGGGCTTAAACTAATACTTTACATTTATAGATTTAATAACTTATTCAAAACCTTAATAGAATTTTCGACGCATCACTCAATGTGTATTCCTTTAATATCAATATGGTTAATTACTTTTTACAATATTAGTACTAATTTTAGTTACTTGATTAACGTTGCTCTAAAGTTTTCAACAAATACTTCAAAGCCACCACAGTTCTATTATTCCCCAGTATTTAACCCTATACCATGGCCTGCAGATAGTCTCTTAGCGTTTTCACTAATTGTCCGATACGGGATCATTATCACATTCGCCAACTTAGCTTACAAATACTTGTATACATCATGCTTTCCCAGATAACCAGATCAATAAGGCAGGTTGCCATGAAGCCAACAGCCGTGAACAGTATCGCCAAAAGACTGTATGCTGCCAATTTCAATGAATTCACACCTGGACCCCCAAAGTTGCCAGAGGAAGAACAGAAGGAGTTTGAAAAGTTACAGAAGATTGCAAACTCTCAAATGGCCATAGAAGAATACAACGAACAACTCGAGAGGCTGGGAAGTGATGCTAAACCAAAGGTTCTTGAGCAAACTGCCACTGATATCGGAACCTTTGCCCAATTCAAAACCATTCCTGAGTTTGAAGGAGACGTGAACCCCAAGACCGGAGAAAGAGGAGGACCTAAGCAGGACCCTTTGAAGCACGGAGATGAGTGGAGTTATAACGGAAGAGTGATTGATTTTTAAAGTCTTTTAAAGTCTCAGAATTCTTTTTCACTATGTTAATTCCAAAACAGGTTTAACACAAATAAAAACAAAAATAACATGTATTTAGATAATTATGACAGAAATTGATAGAATGTAGTGATGATTATACCCAGATTTGAACATTATCATGTCTCTCATCCTAATACCAGTCTATACTTATTCACGTGATCCAGTATGAAAATATTCCCATCACCCATCTATACCTATGGATTTCGATCCTCTCTCCCTATTCACACCTCAAGTATCCCAAGAACCTTCTACAGTGCAGAATGTGGTCCATTTCAATCATATGACCGAAATTCCTCCTGTCATTGACGACGACTCCCATCTTCAACCGTTACATATACTTGATCTACCATTACTTCAACTTAAACCCAATGCTGAGGCTTTGTTAACCATTTTGAAATTGATGGCACTTAACCAGGTATACAATTTTGCCCAGAATAATGCCATTACAGATGATGAACATATTGTTGATACTGAAAAAGTATTTGAAGAAAAAGGTTTAGATGACCTGATCATAGAAAAAGGCTTGGAATGGTTAAAAGTGAACTGTCCAAGATTTGACAGTCATAAGAAATTAGCTTATATTCCCAAATTAAGTGAGTCTTTACGAAAACAATATGAAGGTGAATATAATGGTTATTTGACGAGATTGATATCTAACGAGTTAATATGGATTGAAGACGACGAAATGAAGGCCAAGATCCATAAAGAGGTTGCCTTGCGTATTAGTGAGAACTGTGGAAGGACTGCACAACCAGAAATTATACGGAAGATCTCGATTGACAATCTAAGTAAATATTTACCATCCAATGTTGAGCCCTATATCAAATTAAAGGAGCCTTCATTGACAAGCGATAACTTAGGATTGAAAACATGGGGATCTTCTTTAATCTTGGCAAATAGACTTATAAATATGGATGATGAGTATATCTCGGGAGAGGTTCTTGAATTAGGTTCTGGAACTGGATTGGTCGGCTTAGTCAGTTGCATTTTGGGCCATAAGACTACATTGACCGATTTACCAGAAATTGTACCAAACTTACAAGATAATGTGGACTTGAATGATGTTTTACATGCGAGAGTCTATGAATTGGACTGGACTAACCCTGCCTCATTTGTTGAAAAATTTGGTAAGCTCACTTTCAAGACTATTTTAATAAGTGATCCCATATACTCTTCGAAACATCCATACTGGGTAATCAACATGATTAATCAATTTTTGAGCAAAGAACAAGGTGCAAGGGTTTTATTGGAGATTCCTCTTAGACCAAAATTCGAGGAAGAACGAGAAACTCTTTGGAAGTTGTTTCAAGAAAACGGTTATATAGAGAAAGAGATGAAGCTTGAAGATGGTTATGATGATTTTGGTGAAATGAAATTTTGTTTCAAAAGATATGAGAAGTCACTTGACAAGTTATGAGAACTAAGGTGTGAAGTCAATTTCTTCAAATATGATGAAGTCAGAAGAGGGTTCTTCCCATGGCACATTCGAGGATACATAATATTAATAATAACATTAGTCTAATATAGTCATTTTAATTACTCTATACTATTTCAATTACAAATAGTCCTTCAATTTCTTCAATCTTTCCACAGCATCTTCCAAGATAGAGTCATCCTTACATACGGCAAATCTCAAGGTCTTTTCTAAGCCATGACCCTCTCTGTGAGTTGGATACAAAAATTCGGTTGGAGGAATACCAACAACACCAATTTCCTTAATTAACCAGTAAGCCAACTTGAAATCCAAGGTTTTGCTAGCAATTGGTTCAGGGTAGGAGTAATCGTTGGGGATTTTAAGCTTTGCTAAGTTGACTAACAAGAAATAACCACCTTGAGCAGTGGTGTAAGGTAAACCTAACTCATCAAAAACCTTAGTAAATAATTCATATTTTTTGATATAATCATTCCTTGTTTTTTCAAAGTAGTTAATCTTATCAGCCTCCACGAAACCACGTGCAACAGCTTCTTGTAAAGGAGCTGGGGTACTAAAACAAATTCTGGTATGAGCAGCAGTTACATATTTGATTAATTTGGCAGGACCGTGAATAAAACCAATTCTCCAACCTGTGGCAGCAAAAGATTTACCGGCAGATCCCACTGTAAATGTTCTTTCGGCCAATTCAGGTAATTCTGGCAAATTGGCAGGTCTGGGGAATTCTGGAGTAAAATATAAGTTTTCATAAACCTCGTCACTAACTAAAAGAAGGTTATTATCAATCACAAGCTTACCCAATCTAACCAATTCCTCAGTAGTAAACACCTTACCAATTGGATTATGAGGGGTGTTTAAAATAATCAACTTTGTCTTATCAGTAATAGCGTTTTCCAAGCCTTCCCAATCGATAGTCCAATCATCACCCGAGACCACTTGATCATTAAATTTTTCAGGGTATTGTAATTTAACGTACTTGACTTTGGCACCAGTCATCTCAATATTTGGAATATATTGATCAAAGAAAGGTTCAAACACAATCGCTTCATCACCAGGGGTTAAAAATCCAAAAAGAATGGAGAAGATTCCCTCATTGGCACCTGTGGTGATCTGAACTTCACTGGGATCCACAGGTCTTCCAAATGATTTAGAATAATGTTTGGCAACTTCTTTGATCAAGTTGGGGTTACCTCTAGCATGTGCATACTGATTGAATTGAGGAATGGTCAATGCTTCGTTGACGGCTTCAATAGCAAAATCAGGTGGACTATATGAGAAGAATCCTTGTCCCAAATTGACAATTGGCTTACCCAGTTCCTCTTGAGCTTGAGCAGCTGTTTCATTGATCAATGACCATATATCTTTCTGACCTGGTTTATGATAAAAGTATGGGTTGTGTAAGGCTTCAGGATCGTTTTTGGTAGTAGACATGGCACGGATGAAAAATTTAGGCTTATATCGTATAATCTTAGAAATCATACAGTGGACCGGATGATAGCTTCAATATAAAGGGTAGTCTGTGGCTTATAAGGACAAAACACGTGAAAAAGAGAGATTAGGTTGTGCTTAGAAATGGCCTACTTCTTTTTTAATTTTTAATCGACATGTTTCAAATGAAGTTGATGGCAAGTTTTACATTTTTGGGACTAATTGAAATTGTGATTTAAACGTGGTTACTTGTCTGGGAGTAATGTGATGAATCATTCTTGTTTGTAGTAGTGGTGGCTTAATTAGTCATGACGGAATTGTTAGATAATTGGTTTATCTAAATTTACGTAATTTTTGTTTTTGAGAGCGGAATTTCTCTAGTTGAATTTAATGGTATTATCTATTTAATGGTATTATCTATAAAATAACCTATGACACTATACTACAATTGCTTCAGGTAACTTTGGATTTTCTTCACTCTTTTCACCCAAATTAATGAATGGTTGAAGGCTTCTTCCACTATCGTATCCTTCTTCAATTACCCACTCCTTTTCTGTTCCTGTAAGCACTTCACAGGCATAACCTGTCACTAATAATCCTGGAGGTCTTGATCCACAAGCCTCTACGGCAGCTGCAACTTTGCCTAAGGTCGTTCGGATCACTCTTTGATCTGGACATGATCCACGCTCTATGATAGCAGCTGGAAGAGAAGGATCCCAATTTTTTTGACTAATTAATTCAGGAATGAGATCAGCCACTCGATGTAATGCCATTAAAAAAACGGTAGTACGAGATTTCACAAACTCTGGCAAGTTGGGTAACACTCCTCGACGACCTGTACCAGTACATATCAATACCTGGTCTGCTACTTCACGATGTGTGGCTGGAATATTGGCTAAAACAGGTGCTGCAAGAGCAGATGTAATTCCTGGTAATACTTCTGGTGTGAAACCATGCTGTTGGAAAAACTTGTACTCTTCTCCACCACGTCCGAAAATGTAGGGATCACCTTGCTTTAATCTTACCACTTTTTCACCTTTCACAAGAGCTTCAAGACCTAAGCTTAAAAGCTCTTGTTGAGCTTTTTCGGCATTTCCAGGGAATTTTCGAGCGATAAAGAGCTTGGTACGTTTCTTTGGAATCAAATCAAGTACCTGTTGAGGTACCAACTTGTCTGCCAATATTAAATCAGCACTATATATAGCTTCAAGTGCTCCAATGGTTAAAAGTGAAACGGATCCAGGGCCCGAGCCCACCAACGAAATGGATCCCTTTTTATTCGACAATTTTGCGGTCTCGGTAAAATCATCCTTATGCTCCCGGTATGCATTACTCAAATCTTGTAATGAAATATCTGCCAACTTTGTAAGTGGAAAATATTCAACGATTTGACTCAACCAGCGAGTACGTTGGGATTTGAGTTGTTCTTGAGTCATATTGAACTCCTTGATTAGCAAATTTAAGTTGCTTGTATTGATAGCATCATCATCATGCTCTCCGATATTATCCAAGTGATATTTCAGTAACTCTGCCTGATCTTCATCCTGAATAATTTTCCGAAGCTCACCGATTTTATTACAAATTTCACCGATATTTGAGGGTAAAGTGTTTGTGAGTTCTCTTTTGATTTTAGAAGCCAATTTACACCCTTTTCCTGAAGTGCTCACACCCATTTGAAAATCTCCCGAGGTATATGTCGACAATAAAGTGAAAGTGCATAGTTCTGGCGAGTCGGATGTATTGATTGGTATTCTCCACTTCTTGCACTCTTCAAAAAGACTAATTTTCAATGATTTTTCACATATGGGTAACGTAACAAAAACTCTATCAATTATCCCATTAATTTCAGGTCTCCCCAAAGTTTTAATGAGATTCCAAACCTTGGAAAATTCAAAACGACAAGTAGTCCATTTAAGAGCACCTTCATCTATTTTATTTTGAATCGAGATAGGTAACAGTGATTTTTCATCACTTTCAGTTATTAAAATGGGTGAAGCCCCAGACTCAATTATGGTTGATATTCTGTGGGATGCTGCATTGGAAGCCCCTATTATCAAATGTGACTCACCGTTGCAGTTTAACGACGCAAGAAGGTTCGGCATTTTGGACTTGGATGTCATTTTGGAAATAGATCAATTATATAGCTGGGGAATACTGATTACCACATGTCACGTGGTGATTGTCACTAGTGGTATTGTCGGGGTTTGGTCACATGAGCTCATCTCCCATCGCCGATCACGTGTCGGCATCACACCATACCAAACACAACTAAAGAACGTATCGGCAATGGCAAAGAGACATTTGGGATTGGGTAAAGCGGCAAAGGCCAAGAAGCAAAAGACGGAAACGGAAGAATCCGTTCAGCCGCAGGCATCCAACGAGCTTACGGTTGAATTGAGTGAAGAAATCGATGCTAATGATGAATTGGGCCAATTGAAAGGATTATGGAAAACTTATTGTGACTCTGAAAGGGATAATGAACTAGTGATCAATGGTATTGTTCATGAGTGTGACCGTTTATTGAGAAATGAAGAAACAACCAAAAAACTCCCTGATTATTTCCATTCAATTTATGCTAATGCTTTAGCAGAATTGGCTAATTTTCATAGTACTGATGATACTAAAGTTAAAGAGTTTTTTGATGCCGCTCTTGAAAGAGTGGAATTGGGATTAAGCCATTTTGAAGCAGGCTCTATTGAATTGCTTTTCACCAAGAGCAGGCTTTTAATTAAAAGAATTCCGTTACAGTATATTTCTCGTTTGAGTGTGGATTCAAAAGTAGATGAAGATATTCCTAAGTTGGGCAAATTATTAGATGAAGCATTGAAGAGTTATGAAGAAGCTGAGGCCAAGGCTGATCAATTAAAGCAGTATGAGTTGTTCAATCAAGATAACTTGGAAATATTAGAGGCTCTTGACGACTTGTTGGATATCGTCGACAATTTCGGGAAGGAAAAGTTGGAAGGTGAAGATGACGAAGATGAAGAAGATGAAGAAGATGAACCTGTTGAATTAAAGAAATCACATCCCTTATTTTCTATACAAACCACTGACAAGTACAATCAATGGTGGAGAGACCATATTCTCAAATTTTTGGAAAATGTGGATTTGGCCAGTGATAACAAAGCCTCTGAAGAAGATCATCCATTACATGTCTTAAGAAGAGAAATTTGCAAAAGAATCGGTCAATCGTATTTGCAAGAATCTGAAATCCCTTCAAGTGTATTCACCACCTTGACCTACGAAGAGGAATTCAAGGATGAAACCGAACTTGAAGGATTGACTCGTGAACAGGCACAGAAAATCGCCCAAGACTTGATACAGACGGCTGTTAAGTACTTGGAAGATGCTCAAGATAAGGAAGATCCCGAATCGTGGGTCCACGTTGCTGAAGCACTTATTTCTTTGGGTAATTTGTACGAACTTGATAGTGAAGAACAAGAATCGACCTATAAGAAAGCTGAAGTTATCTTGAATAAGGCAAATAATGTTACAAATGGGAAGTACGAGGATGTTCTCGAAAACTTGTTACAAAATTAGAACTTGAATTTATTGATAAGTAGGGTTATTTCATACCAAATAAATAAGTTTGAAATATAAAATTAGTATGTATCATAGTTGCATCCAATACAGTAGGGAGCTCTTAAGAGGGTTGTAGTGATTATTTATTTGTAGGGGCATGATTTCTCGCACCCAACTGGCTGCAAAATGTGCAACAGGGTATTCTATTTTGAGAGGCCGATTTGCAGCCATAGCGAGTTCATCATTATGATCCAATTGATTTTGCTAACACCGATGAACTTCTATGGTGAAGGTCAGAGATGGTTGGACAATATTAATTATAAGATCAACTTAATTTGAACAAAAGTTAAAATTTTTTTTTACTGTTATAACACAGGGAGTTCATTAGTTCTTTGCAAAAATTATCGGAAGGAGAGAATAAACAACCAGTATCCAGATTTGGTAGAATTCACGCTTACTATATTAACTAAAATACGCAAACTGTGGTTCGGGACACCTCTTGTTAAGAGCAAGGGTAGTCTTTTGTATATTGTAAAGTTCATGGTACAACTTTTTTGACCACGCCAAATCAACATAGGAGTAATAGACTGCTATGGTAGTACCATCCACAAGTATCTGGGAAGCCTTGGATTCCTTCGCTCGATCAAACGTTTGGGAATAAGCAAGAACCTGTAGCGATCGGTGCGTAAATAAATGTGGGGAAGCGCAAGGATTACCAAGCCACAAATTAAGCGATACTCCCAACCTAGAAGGCGATGGATGTTGATATTACCATTTCCGGGGATAGCGGTCTTACCAGTTGCAATTTCGTTCGCTTATTTTCGGCTCGTGCATTGCTATTGAAATTGACTGGTACCCCAAACAGTTCACTTTGCTCCAAACTGTTCACTTTGCTAAACTAAATTGTTACTTCATTGCTTATATGGTATAACTTATTATTAAGATCTATAAACAAAATAGAACTATTTATGACCTGGCTAGCAGAGTGTGGCACAGGGTACTATGGTTACCAGAATCCAAAGATCTGCGAATCGAATTTCATGTGTATGAACAAGGCACAGCCCTGTGTAATTATTTGAGTACAAGTACTGTCAAGCATGTAAACATTTCTGAGCCTATACTCTGCTTGCTATGGTCTTTTCACTCTGTAACTTCATGGCATTCTTCTCGTGTGCATTTTCTTTACAGTGTTGAAGACCCAGGCAAACATGATCCTCCAACAATCTGTGCTTGGCACAGAAATTACCTGAGCAGTAACTGCACAGTCCCACATTTCTTAACGGTAATGCCTTACAAGACTGGAATGAACATCTGGCCTTACGCTTTTTAACGGTGGTGATTCCGGGGGATTCGGTGGGAGTTTCTCCCATAAGGATCACAGACGCACCGTCGGCTATCAACAGCAGCACTGGTTTATCTGTAAGTGCCAATTTTTCTCCATTGTGTATAAGTTTGAATGAACCTGGAAGTTTGGAGGTGTCGGGACATTCAGTACGAGCCAACTGATGGAGCTGTTGAATCGAACAGTTATCAGGGACGGAGAGTGTGTAGGAGATTTCGGTGGAGATTCTGACAGTGACCTTCATGGTCTATACGATAATATTTAAATGTTAGGTGTGAGTTAAACGGAGAAAAAACTGACGATATATATACTCAGTTGAGAGCTGTAGTTGTCTTATAGGCTATCGCAGTGGCAAACAAAAGAAATGTAAGCGTAGTCATGGCATCACATGACGCGGATGACGTGGTTAAAAAGATGCGCAGCCCGCTACAGCCGAGGGTAGGCGGTGGTCAGCCCAGAACATCAAATGTTGAGATCATTAACTATATGAAGGACGGCGGTGGTGTGTGTGTGGGGGGTGTTGAATATCTGGTTGCGATTGCGGCATTTTAAGGGGATTGCGGTTAAATCAATTAATGCGGACCGGTAGAGTGTGTACATATTACTGATAAGGTTTGCATAGACAGATCGCCGACGAACATTCACTCGCGCCCGATCGGGATAGTGCACACTATTTACTATTTAGTCATCTAACCTCAAATATTGTTGTGACTAAAAAGAGTATCTACAATTTAGGTAGTTCTCATATTTATTAGTGTTAACGATCTGGCCACACTCAGTGGGCTGGCTCGTTGGTTTATAATGAACTATATGCCTCCATTTGCAATCTATAAAAACTCACTACCTTGGTAGCGCCTGCGCTATAATATTTGGTACTCGACTGTACCTCCTTCGTATGCACCTCCAACTTCCGCAACCGTAATACTCTTTGGTTCTTCTTCCTTTTTGGCCCTCTCGATCTCACGCTTATTATTAAACATTATTCTTACCTCGGGGTGTCTCCTGTATATAGGGGCGGTGGGAGTGTATGTGGGGGTAATGGTAGGAAATGAAGTGGTGGCTGTAGGATTAGCTTCCTTAGCTTGAAGTGCTCGATCAGCAGGAATAGGGGTTGCTGAAGTTAAACCTATGATTAAGATAAGGAATTGGTGGGAAAGCATCTTAATGATTAAATTCTTGGACTTCTGCCATCTTATATATCATCAGTACAGCCTCCGGTTCCGAACAATGTGCGCGCTTACAATAGGCACGCAGGCTGGAGCCTGGCCAAGATGGGGGGGAGGGAGGTGTGCCATCTTAATTAAATTTGGGAGTATAAAGACCCGGAATGAATTGATTCTGAATATATTTGACAGTCGGCGTATTCAAGCAACAGCTTAGAGGATAATGATCAAGTTTCTAGCTATGGTTGATGGAGCCTTCTTAGAGTATTAGCATTTTTTTTCGCAGCAACTCCGCCATATTTTCATCGCGTCGCGCGCTGTCATCCCTGAACCGAATGTTTGTATGGGTCAGGTACACTAAAGATTGTACGTGAATCCGCGTCATCAGCTCATAACTCGTCAATTAGTCCGCATTTTCTAAATTGTACCTTGTTCTGTTCAACATTCTTTGACGTAACCTCGCCTCTTCAGGGGGATCAACTTCAACATCGCTGGGATTCAAATCCTCCTCATATATATTTCTTGACAACCGGTTTGCCGTATCCCATAAATTGGAAAATATAGGAATGTCTCCAAGATTGTTTAAACTGAAGGCATCGGCTGAATTCTCTGATATTTGGCTGCGAATAGACGCGGTATCCAGAACTTCTTCTTGTTCTCTCCGTGATAATCCTTCCACTAAACCATAGTCGTCAAATAATTCCGGTCCATACTTTTCGCAAAATTCATTTACTTTTTGACTAAGCTCGGCTCGAGTTTCTTTTAATTGATTGATTTGAAATAATTGACTATGATGACTGAGAATGGACACAAATAATGGTCTTAACGATTTATAATAATCCACCCCAATCTCACCCACTCTTAATGATGCATAAGTGGTCAATACTGCCCATCCATAGCAAAAAAGGAATATTAATATTTTGCGGCCAAAAGAGTCACTCGTGATCAAATCCAGCTGAACTATCAAATATGTACCAATGATGGAATAAAAGATGTACAAAGCAGGCGCTAAAACCAATGCCACCATAATTTTCCATGTACTCAAAACATCTTTGGCAGCGATTTTAACCACAGAGGCAGCTAATGCCTCCTTAGCTTTTTTCCGAGAAATTCTTCTCGCCGTGATGAATACTGGACTGAAAAGGAAAATGCCTGGTAAACTGAGCCCCATAAAAAGAGCAAACTTGAATAGTCTTTCAATGAAAAGCAAGAAAACTTTTACCCTGTTTGCTTTATATAATGAATCGACTTGATGGTCACGAATACCCAATCGAGATAATTCTCGATCATACTTAGCTACCATTTTTCTCAACTCAATCAAATTTGGATCATCGGAATGCAGTTCATACCCTTTTACCAAGCGACGGTTCAATTCAACAACCATTGGCAAAGGTATTGAATCTCTCGAATGAGACGTATAAAGTCTTCTGGCTGCTTGAACCGCAATCAATGTCTCGTAATCTGTACAAGTGACCGTAACCTCCTTTAGTCCCAATGTAATTGTTTCAAGTAACTTTCCCACTGTATCTCTGGAGTTTTCATTGTATTGTTTGGCTAAGTCAGCACCAACCTCTATGGGTTTTCCAAATTCTAACACCACTCTTGATCTAAACTTGTTGGGATGAAAGTAATTTAAACCTAGAGGTACCACTTTCACTGGAGCAACATTTTCAACTCCATCCTTTAATTGAGAGGCAACCGCACCCAATGCCATAATTGCCACACCAGGCTTTAAAGGCAATAAATCGGGTCTATCGTGAGACCCACCTTCCGGAAAAATCCCCAATACTCTTCCCTTATTCAAATGACTGAAAACATTTTGGAAAACTATATTGTTATCTATATGAGGTGCGACCTTGAATGAGGTACCTTCTCTTGCAAGTATTTCAATTTTCTTCTGATGCTGGGGATTGAGTGAAGAGATTGGTTTCTTTAATGTCAAATGGGTATCATCTTCAATACTTTCAATCTGTGAGTTACCCATGGAATTAGGTAGCCCAATCAACCCCTTGATCTCACATTCTTTTGTGAAGAGAGTTCCATCACCCACCACTTGGTTGTTTTCAAAAGTGATTGTACCCGATCCATCCTTCAAGAGATCCTGGGCCCGTTCCACAGGAATTGCACTACACAAACGTGCAGCTGCTCCGATAAACCCACGATTGTACGACTTATTCGCAATCAAAAATGCAATACGGCGGCTCGAGTGTTCCCAAACTTTAGACATGACCACCAACCCATCCACGAATTGGTTGTGATGAGGTGCAATCACAAACACCACTGGCCCTCGTTTAGGGATGTTGAAGGAGCCTCTTGTCTTGATATCCCGGAAAAACGTGTGAATTATTAGCGTGAAGAAAGCAAGCGCAAGATCATAGGATATGATAGAGAAGATCCTAATCACTGCGAGATGAAACGATTCAAAAGGTGACGGTTTCAACATAATGGCAATACTGATTGATTAACTAAAGTGCTAAAGGGGATTGACTCAATTTATAGGGTTGTTATTTTTCGCGATAGTGTGACCCAAAAAGTGGTACCATATGAGGGGTTGACTATATGTTCTGAAGGTTATGAGAGCTAGCAAGAAGTAATTTCCCATATCGGTAGCATAAAGCCAAGTTTAGATATTTACTTGATAAACCTTGCAATAGTTCTGTGGTCCACCTCCCTTTTGTCGCACTTGCTGGAGATGACAATAGTGACTGCTGCAGGGACTGCGAAACTGGTACGTCATTTGAAGATAGGATCAAAACATCGATTCTGTTTACACAAGTCAACTACATCGGACTTATGCCCAATTAGGAGATCTAGTCTTTAAACGGTCTTGAGTAGTGTAAGAAGAAAGAATGATTTGAGCAATTGAGAGCAACAGTATTAACGACTGTGTGCAACGTCGATTATAATGGGTTGCTGATACGTCATTTAATTCGAAGAAACGACAATTTGAGTTTAACATTAGTAACACCTTCTTCAAAGGTCCCGCAAACATTTGATGAGGCTGAGCGAATGTTTAGCATGGATATTTTTTGGGTTTCGGATCGATTGTTCAGCAAACTGTATCTCGAGATCCTACTGTAGAGATGTTTATTTTAGTCAAGCATACCCATTAAGATCATCTTGAAAGCTCAACGTTGAGTTTCTATTAGTATTTACGAATTTGACTGACAATGCCTTAACTAATTTGGAAGTATCGAGAATATTGACAGTTTTTCATTTTTTTTAAAAAAAAGACTAATTCAACAATTGGATGCTAATTTATTTTGAAAAGAAGAATAATTTGAACATCGTTATTTTTTACATAATTCCTGATACTATATCCCTAACATTGATATTGGATGTAAATTCTTTGTCTATTTAAAATATCGTGTGTATGCACGTTAGGAGAGCCTGATCGACCCTTATTGAATCATTGTTGCTCGCTGTGATAACTCTCGAAGTCTGACTTCCGATTTGACCATCAATCCTCTCCTGCGGGTACCTCATCCTTCAAAATCTTGTTTAACTTTAACCGTATTTCCGTCTTTTCGTCACCCTTCAATGTATCCTTAACAAAATGGACATCCACGTCTAATTGAATCATTTGCAATGCCCCCCTCAAAATTCCACATAATATCTGACAGTACCATAAATCTTTGGTAGGGGGGATCTCTACGAATTCGTTCAAGGGGTTGGGCTCGGGTAACACGATTGAGCAACTTTTTCCATCACTGCTCCAGTTCTCAATAGCTGGTTGAATATTCAAGAATACCCTAAACCCCAATTTTGTGATGACGTCCACCGTCTCCTTAAAAGTTTGGCACCTTTGAGCACCCGTACGCGACAAGAACTCTTCGATAAGTCTGATTCCAATATTGTAGCCCATTTGATCCAACTGATTGTTGACTTCGTGATAGTTGTGATTAAAATCGCGGCATAATTGAGCCACTATGGAGCCGTAAGTGAGTGTAAAGAGCTCGGAGTTCTATGGTTAGTTCTGTTAATCCCATCATTATCTTATACGTACTATCTTCTCCACGTTTTTCCATATATCGTCTCCCTTTTTAGACATCTTACTGGTAGTATATGGGGGCGATCGTTAATGAATGTAGTGCGGCACGTGATATGTCCAGACTGATCTCTTATGGCTAAATACAATCACGATATTTTAAACCTTTGATAAATGATCAAAGTCCACTTTGAATTGTTAATCAGCCAAAAGAGTCGCTGGTCAATTTTTTTTCACTCCATATGAACAGGTACGAGTTCATTGGCTCTACATAGACGATTTTGCTCATATATACATTAAAAATTAATTAACTTGTGTCGTCACATCGTGATGTCTAAATGTCCTTCTTTTTCTCCACTGAAGACCGTTTTGCAGTCTTTGCAGCCAAGAATTCCTTGTACTTTTCTAAGGTGATCTTTTGCTGGAGTTCTTTGTACTCTTTGGTGAATTCATACTGAGTGCTGAAAAAATAATCCCAAACAGTAAAAAATGGTTGTGAAAAGTTGTGCTTAATACCCCAACTTTGATGATGAATATCATGGTAAATGGAATTATTGGGGAATACTATTTGAAATAAGTCGTATGGTAAACGATAACCACAATGATCATCCACCGTCTTAAGGGTAGCAAAAGTGTACAAAACAATGCATTCACGGGGGCTTAATCCAGTAGCGAGGGAAGCAATACCAGTTCCGAGGGTATCCAACAAAAAGCCCTCAACTGGATCATTATAAAGGGCCCCATATGCATAAGGTACATATAACCTGTGATGACGGGAATGAAATCTGCGGTATAAGGTACGATTGGTATGCATTAAACGATGCAACCAATATTGCCATGAGTCAATGATAACAAATGAGATGCAAATCCGTAAAAGGGACCATCCATACATATATCCATAGTAAACTATCGCATCTGGCACGTATGAAGGCAAATATTTATACTTAATGGTCCACATTTGATACAATTCATGACCAGTGGTTGGTGGACTGTCTACCTTGTATACCAAATATCCAAGAACCGTTTGTATGATATGTTGTAGAACCACATCTTGAAGTACCGAATGTAAAGGAGCCTTATTTCTAGACTCTTCTTCTTCACTGGGATGAATCCGGTACTTCTCGGCCAACTGGTAAACATCAATAATATGGAAAATGGAAGCATAACTCCAATAGGCTATCACGGGAGCTATAAGGGCCAATATTCCATCGGGAATTCCAGGAATCAAATCTGGTTTAGGCGAGAACAGTTGAAGGGGTGCCTTGATTGGAGATGACAACAACAGGGAGAAATTCGTGGGGGGCACGATGGAACTGGTGAGGGTGATCAAACGATCCATGATGAGTAGTTCCAAACCTGAATGGTCACAATTAATTGAAATATGTTAGGTTTAAAAAGATTTTTATAAAGATTTTTATAAGTGTAATAATTAACGTGATGTTTTTGTATATATATACATGAATTTTTGTCATCCGATGAAGTCGCATAATGCGAGACGGACAATTTTCGGCACTAGCCCCAAAAAAGAAATGTGCAAGCAACTGGTGAGCTCGTAATCATGTGATGTTTAGAATGTATTAGGGGCTAGTAAAAGAAGGGGCGGGACTCCGAAGTGTGACCGAGTGTTTTCTGTCAATCCTAAGCCCAAAATTTATTTGTAATAATCCGTAGATAATGTAAAATATCTCAAACAAACGATTAAAATTTTCAAACTTGAGTCAGAAGCATCCTGAATTGAATGAGAAAATTATCAATTCACAATAATTTAAGCATAGAAACAACTTAGAAGTTTCCATCTGTATGGTCATATCCATGGCTGCAAAGAATCTGGTTAATTGTTATTATACTTGGACGCATGTGTAGATGCATTAAACCGAGATCAGGGTCCTGCGAATTGAAGTAAAAAAATTGGCGTGGCCGTGGTCCAAAAACTTGTAAAACACTTCTTAACATTTTTTGAGTGCTAGTAAATAAGCTTATACAGTTGGTTAATGCTTGTTACTATGAATTTATTGAAGTAAATGACAAATTTTAGTGAATTACAAATTAACTATCTAGACCGAGTCCCCTTAATAATCTGGATATTTTTTGGGTTCAGGGCCAAAAAAATGACGAGTTTACGTTTTGAAAATAATGCGAACCGGTTCGAGAAAATAGATGTCCTGTGTTATACGGTGATAGGTAAAAGTTCGTTATGGAGCATGCCTGTGCTTCCTCATATAGACTTCCTCGTATTCTGGGATATGTCTCTTTTCTAAACTCAACCTCTCGAGTTCATCAGTGACCCTTTTTTTGTAATTTCCTATTCCTCTAACCGGAGATTTGAAATATTCAAAATCATCATTACGGGTTTTAAGAGGAGACCGACGTAATGGTTCTTCTACCAATTCTCGTGGTCCCCTTGGTTTGGGTTGCTCATGGAGAAAATTCCGTGCTTGTGGCGTAGCAACCCCCATATTTGGTGGTGGAGTTGATACTTGCTTGGAAGATGAAGGATCTGATTTTTTGCGATGAATTTCCATCAGCTGTTTGTTTAAAATTTCCTTCAATCGTTGCTGGACTTCTTGTTCAACCACCATCTTGAATTCTCGTTGGTATCCTAGACGAACTTCTTTTGCTTCTAAATCCATGGCTCGCTTCCGCATTTCAAATTCCTCTACCAATTCATCTTCAAGCTGCTTTTTCTGGGTATTACATTTTTTTTGAACATTATTATATTCCTCCTGTAATTCTTCTCGTTGTCTCAACACTTTACGATCCAAGGTGTTCAAATAAGTTTCCTTTTTCTTTAGTTCTTCATTTTTAGTTAATAACTGTTTTTGGAATTCATTCAAGTTAGCGCTGATTTCCTTAAGCTCCATTTCCTTTCTTAAAAACCTAATCGAAAGGGTTTCTAACAATTCATAGCATGAGGGTCGTAAGTCCACGTC
Source organism: Suhomyces atakaporum (assembly GCA_030561405.1). Classification (NCBI taxonomy): domain Eukaryota; kingdom Fungi; phylum Ascomycota; class Pichiomycetes; order Serinales; family Debaryomycetaceae; genus Suhomyces; species Suhomyces atakaporum. Next base: position 216,305 of record JAKTXH010000012.1, read on the forward strand.
AACAGTAATACATTCTTTGATTATGGATCGAAGTTGGTTTGAATAATTATCGGGTAATTCGGGGATCACTCCTCTTTTGATTTTGGCTTGAAGTTGTAAATGTGTTTTGGCTTGAAATGGAGGTTGTAATGTACAAAGTTCATAAAGGACACAGCCTAAAGACCATATATCACATACAGGCGAATATGGATTATCAACCAATACCTCTGGTGACATGTAATAAGGAGTACCGACATAAGTCTTTGCAAAATCGTTTTGCGAGGTTAACATTTTTGCCAAACCGAAATCTCCAAGTTTAATAGATTGACCTGAATTTAGCATGAAAATATTATCGGGTTTGATATCTCTATGGATAATAACTGTCTCAGAATTAATCGGAGGTTCTTCTTTGGTATTATTTGAAAAAAGGTTAACTTTTTTGGCATCGATACCATAATGGCACCGATGCAATGCTAATAAGGTTTGTACTAGGACCTGCCATATAAACTCTTCGGGGACTTGCTCTTTATTCTTTTTAAAATTATTGATGACTTGAGCCAAGTCACCACCATCACAAAATTCCATATAAATATGAATACATTTGCTTTCTAAAATATGATCATGCCGATAATATTTGACAATATTTGGATGATTAAGTTCTCTTAAGATTCGAAGCTCTGATATCAATTGGTTCCTTTCATGGACATTCATCGAGTTATACTCAATCTCCTTACGAACCAAAATCTGTCCATCTGATTTCTGACGTACTTTTCGTACAGTTCCAAATGATCCTTTCCCTATAACTTCCAATGCTTCATATTCATTACTTATATTAGTGGTGGCCATCGCTACTGATATCACTACTGGTAATTGTCTGGCCTTGAATTTAATGCATAATATGAGAAATAGAGCCTTGTTTTGTCTTGCTCAATGATATTGAATAGTCAACTGTCGTGATTTGGGTCGGGAGTATGTTTGTCTGAACGAGTGTGTTTGAACGATCGGAACTTGGTAATACACAAGGCTGGAGGAGTTGATGCCCGTATGGTGTACTTAAACTATACGTTTCCTTCTTTCAAGATCTAATGGAAATATCCTAGTTGTCGTTTGTGATGAATGTTTAGACTTCCCGATTTGGCAAGTGGGTGTGTGCAGTCCCCATCTATGATTTATATATAGCTAAATGATGCTTGCTACCTAGTTTGAAATGCAAAAGGTAAGTGATATGAAGGTTTGATCATTATAGATGGGAGCAAAAATGTATTGGAATGATTTATATTATGATGGGATGTCTATGTTGAGAGTAGTTCTATTATTGAAAAAGTATATTGATTGTGAAGATATCTGCAGGATTCATGGCAATGATTGAGAATTACACGCAACTCTGGGCTCATGTAATGATATGGGTTTTCTTTACAAGCCATGTAGATCTTATTCCGTTATAATGACTTTGGTACACGACAAAAAATATTTGCTAATAACAACTATTAGTCAAAAAGTGCTCGTCTAATGAATCACAATAGAATTTTTTTTGGCCAATCTGCGAAGCCAAATTGGTATTTTAAAGTAATTACCGATAATCATACACTTCACTCACATGCAATGTAACATTATCGGTCCGTTGATTTTTCCATTCCTTGCATGACGAAGCTTAATTTTTTAATTACTCGGTATGACATCTCATACACGCCAAACTCATAATATTATTGAGATAAGCTAAAAATTATGAAAAGTGTTCACTTTTATAAAAAAATATAATCTGTCATTTTTTTTAGTAAGTGATTTGATTGAATACTATCATCTCGAAGTTACGAGGCTGGTATCTTCTATGAATAGTTTGTTCAACACAATAAAACTTCGACGATGGCCACTACAATCACCGGTAACAAACCGAGGTTAGTGGTATGCAGGCTAATAGAAATTATTACTGTTACTTGCATGTGTGTGATCTGGAAACAAACGTTCCCTGTCTCGGAAGTAACCGTGGTTAAAATCTCGTTTGTTTCCTATTGTATAATGTATAAGGAGCCCAAAGCAGTAACCACGGTTGTAGGCAGATTTCATCTACATGCACACTATGTGGTGTATATACCGTCCCGCATATTTCAAGTTGAGAATGCATCATTTCAGGCACGGGATCCAATTTTTTAAGACCTAGCGAGATGACGAGCTCAATAATATTCAATACTACAAGCTTTGGGTGTTAACGCCGATAACGATTAGTTTTCTTGGGTATATTAACTAGAATCAAAAAGAGAGACTCAAGTACTTAGTGTAGATGCCAATTGAATTTGGTATGTATTAATGTAATAGGAGTTCTTTTCTTGACAGATAATTAGAGTTATCACCTCGCTTCGAGATAGACTTGATATAGTTAAGTATTACGCGATGATTATTTGCACATCCCCCATGTTCCAAGAAAACGTCACCCTTGAAAATAAATTGACGAGATCTCGGAAGCAACCGAAAACACCCACAGCTCAAAACTGATTGTTATTCAGTTGTTTCAATGTCTTGTGTCGGTCACTGATTTCTCAACTTATTGTTACTTGCAGATAATAAAGTAGTGAAGGTTGACGATTAGTTGGAATGTGAATTTCAGGGGGTTTACAACACGAAAATATTACTGGTGATGGAGCGCAATGATGTATGATGTATCCCACGGTTTATATCAAAACCGAATAGAGATAAATCTGATCCTTAATCAATAACGAGTATCCCAAAAGGTTAATTTCGCGGCTGATTACGGAACTTATTGCCACATATTTAAAGATTGTTCCTTAATGTACCTTAATTGAGTCATGGAAGAGCAGATTAACAATTGAAGAGTTTTCGTCTAACCCTTTGGTTGACAATACAATTTATAAGTTGACCCATGATGGGTCATTCAATATATGTTCAGATTATGTAGATAAAGTGGGAGTTGGTGAAAACTTTTGAAGCCCGGATCCCCATACAGATACGATCACGGTTGGGTATTTCATTTATGATACCTCCGGACACCAGACCCTGATTGAGATAATTCTCACCTAATCATCACAAAAACCCGCTGTGCAGAATGCAGTTAGTTGCGTTTTATTAGAATTGTTACTGATTGTTTATTGTTACAACATGCAGAACAAGATTAGGTAGTGCCCTTCTCCAACCACTTCAAGCTGATACGATAAACATATATATTGAGATCATTTCTCCCCACATCATTAGGATATCATCCTATTTCATACAATTTCTAATGTCACTTCAACCTGCATTTGTTTTAAGTTATAATCAAACACCCACTCCATCAAAGAGACTTATCAAAGCTTCTAAAAAACCAATTAATTCAGGTCTGTTGCTCAAACTTGAACACAACCCAACAACTGCACATTTATTACACGAATTTCGTATGCTTCTTAAAGAATCATATCATACAGTGATAGGAACTAAAACTTATCATAAGAAACAGATTACTAGCATGAAAAATTATCGTACTCCTAATATCAAACCTAAACGATCACAAAAGGCAGTCGTTAGACGCGAGGCACAAATAGACCATACCGTTGATAATGTAATATGCATACCCATCGATATAGATTGGAGTGATTCGAAATCAGCGGATGGTTGGGATGTGCAAATAGATGTATAGATTTCTGCTGGCAGAACTATCATTCATTCTTTCTATGTATTAGTAATTTTGTCACCTCAACTGTATGTAACTACTTTTAATAACATAATTAATCATCAACAAATTTGTAGGGATCAGAGGCATTAGGATTTAAAATGACGATCATTGTTTGAATACCAGGTTTAATGTAGTTTCTATTTCAGAGCGTACTCCGCATTTTGTTTTGAGTGTCAGCAAGTATTGGCGAGTATCAGTAGTTAGATAAAACTAGTTTGTTGTTGAAAACCTCACTTGCATTGGCTTCTAACCATAATATACACGAGGCTGAACGCAAGTGAAGCTCAAACTGGGATTATTTATAGTTGCTATATTCAACTGTTGCTATGTAGTAAACGATTAACTAGAATTACCAATAGAATATTCAAATAGTCATATTATCTATCATTTGACGATGTTTTCGTTGAGTACATGTCAAAATGATATTCTACCGTATTGACAAATTGAAAATCATAAAAAATATCATACATATATTGGTCACTTATGCAACGTATAAGCAAGTGTAGACAAGTGGAAGATTGACCAGGGCCACAGTTCCCTTATTGAATGGTTGTCGATCGATTGGAGAAGGTTTGTGAGACTATTTACATTCCGTAAAATCAATGCATGAGAACCTTTTTTTGTACAGTACCGTCGCCAGTTCGCGATAGATGCCCGGTAAGTCCAGTAGAGAACTCACGTGAGTTTCAAGCTATTCTGCGACGCGCTTTAAAAAAATTTGCTCAAAATTGTTCAGAACCCATCCTTTAACCAACAATTTCTTCTTTTTTCTTTTATCGAATGATAATACCTTAAATGTAGCTCGATTCAGATCTATGCCCCCTTTAGATTTTCCGTACTTCACAAGAATTGCTGGCGCGAGCGCCGATTGCACCTGCTGGACCGACTAAATCATATTGTTTGTTTGTTTGTTTGTTTTACAGGAGCGCTCCTACATGTATTCTCGCGCCGCGCACGCCAATAACACATCTTTTAACCTACACATATTCTAACTTTTGGTGTCAACTATCTTGTTCTAAACAACTTTTTTGTTCTTGTTCTACCACCCGGACCGGCCAGGCATCAGCCATCAGAATTAACTTCTATCCATTCGTTTACCCCATAGCCCCGGACTCCGTTTTCCCAAATTCCCATCCAATACTCGTTTGTCTGAATCTCACATTTCTACAAACTACCATCATTCCTCATCCTAACTAATACACTCGCTTAACACACTTTTTTACTAGTAAAGATCACCCCGATCTTAACCATTTGTCATTATAGTCACTACTGTTCTGACTAGCTATTTAACTCAATAGTTTTCTACCAATCCGCGGTCTTTCTGACTTTATCCTGTATCACTCTGTTCGTGTGTTAATACTATAACTACACGCCAGGAGTGCATATAACCAGGAACAAATTTATTAGGGATTAACCGATCACAAACAGAATTACTGATTGATCTTTCTCCTCCACTCCATATTCACCGTCCCTTGGATTCACAGCCAGCTGTGATCAAACCTCCCTGATACCCTTATTATACCCAATGAGGTCTTATAAATCACAGACGCCCCAAGTGGTTTCGGTCAATGATGAGAACATTGTTAGACACTCCAAGAAGAATTCATTGTCAGGTAAATCGTCTCTTGGATCAACCACTCTTTCTGGAAATGATAGAAGAGAAGTCTTGGGAGATGTCACTCAGTTTAAAAATGAGGTTGCATCCTCAAAACAATCACAATCAGCCAGCTCTGTGGCCCCAATCACCAGCTCAAATTCCAAAGTTCATATTTACAAGCAACAATATCATCATCAATTTAAAAAGCCTCGTCTTGAACGTATCTTACAAAGACTGAAACAACATAAGGATATTCCTATTCATAGTGATGTCACAGACGATGAAGATCAAGAAAATAAACCACAACCATATGGAGAGGACGATGAAGAAGAAGACGATGATGACGCGTACGAAGATATCGAGGATGATGAAAATCTCTTGAATCAATCTCACCCCCAAATCTTATTGAAGAAGAATGGTGCAGGCGCCAACGCCGCTGCAATTGCCAACAACTATCATAACAATTCAGAGGATATTTTGATAAGAAAGCACTTTGATAAGTTGACTGACTCCAGCTTGAGTCCAAATATTCCAGCAGACCTTTCGAACAATTCAGATAACTACTTAGACGATGACATTCCTTTCGCAGATAAAGAAAATCAATCTCCTGATGAAGTTCATAATGAAGAAAGACCAATTGACAAACATAAACCCATGGAACCTATATGGACCAAATCAGTATTTAATGAATTACAATATGTCATCAATAAGTATTCCAGAGTTACTTTAGATGAAAACGATGAAGATACTTTTGATGTGACCATGGTAGCAGAATATGCTCCAGAAATTTTCAACTACATGCATGAATTAGAGAACAGATTAGTACCTGATCCAGTGTACATGGACAATCAGGACGAATTGAAATGGGAAATGAGAAGTGTATTGATTGACTGGGTAGTACAGGTTCATACAAGGTTCAATTTGTTACCTGAAACCCTTTACTTAACCGTCAATTATATCGATAGATTTCTCTCTAAAAGAAAAGTCTCTTTATCCAGATTTCAATTAGTTGGAGCTGTTGCTCTTTTCATTGCAGCTAAATATGAAGAAATTAACTGTCCCACAGTTCAAGAAGTAGCCTACATGGCAGACAATGCATACTCGATTGATGATTTTTTGAAAGCTGAAAGATTTATGATCGATGTGTTGGAATTTGATATGGGATGGCCTGGACCCATGTCATTTTTGAGAAGGACATCCAAAGCTGATGATTATGATTATGAAACCAGAACCTTAGCCAAATATTTCTTGGAAATTACCATCATGGACTCAAGGTTTGTTGCATCTCAACCAAGTTGGCTTGCAGCCGGAGCACATTACTTATCCAGAAGGATTTTAAATAAGGGTGAGTGGACTGAATTACATGTCTTTTATTCAGGGTATACAGAGGCACAGCTCAGACCATTGGCGGAAGTTTTATTGGATAATTGTCGCCATGCTGAAACTCATCACAAGGCTATCTTTGAAAAATATCAAGAAAGAAGATACAGAAGAAGTTCCGCATTTGTACAGGAGTACTTTAACTCATTGGAATTCAATTAAATCTTTTTAACTTGTTAACATCTCATCACTTAATCCTAATACTTCAAAAGAAAAAAAAATCCGTTAAAATCTGTTTCCATTGCCTTCTTTAAAATCCGGTTTAAAATTCTGCATTCATTTTCCTAAATTTATTCATCCACTGTACACTAGCTTTCTGTTTCTTGACAATGTCATAATTTATAGTAGTTTACTACTTCTTCTAGCATACCAGTGGTCCAAAGGTTTGTTGACTCTTTGGTTGCTGATTCCGTTGCCAACTCTTACCAGAGCCTGCTCCATATGATTAATAGCACTAATATACGTTATAGTATAAATTGTCGTATGGTAAATAATCTTAAGGATTTTCAAACTTTTCTTAATGTGTTTTACAAAGTATTGCAAACCTATTTTAAACAAATAGCCTTTAGTATATAGTAATCATAAAATGATAATAATCTGTAACTTTATTTCTAACCTGTAACTTTTCGCCTCCCTATATACAGGTTTTTTAGCCCTTACAGATTTACCTCATCAGACAAACGGGGTAAAACTTTTAAACTACAATGTCTTCCATTAGAATCCTTTCCCGTGCTTTACGTGCCGAAACAGGTGCCCTTTCTGCCACTTCCAGAAGATGCATTGCTCGTGCTGCTGTTCCTGCGATCAGAGCTTTCTCACAAACTAAAGTTCACGCTAATTCCGGCAAGAAGTTACAAGAAGTATTGAAATCAGAATTGAAGATTTCCAAGGCAATTCCTAATGAATTGGAGTCCACTTACCAAGACTTCCTTGATCAATCTGGATTCAAGGTTGTTGTTACTGAAGGTAACTCTAATGTTGAGTTAGTCAAGCAATTGGAAAATGGTGAGATTGTCAGAGTATTCTTTGATATTGATGAGGTTACTGATCTGCCAATGCCTCAGATTCCAGAAGGAGAAGAGTTTGGCGAAGCTTTTGAAGAAGAAGCTGATGCTCTCGATTCCATGTTGTGTAATGTTAAGGTAATTGTTGAAAAGCCTGAGAGTAACACCGGTTTGTTTTTCAATTTGTACTTGCAAAATACCGAAAGCTCATTCATGATTGACTTTGTTCTTCCAAAGAACAACATCAAGGAATTTTTATCTAGTAAGGTTGCTCAAGAAGGTGAATTCGTTGATAAATTCCAATACCAAGGTCCTCGTTTCTCTGACTTGGATGAATCCGTTCAAACTGAATTCGAAGGTTACTTATCATCCAAGGGTCTTAATGAAGATTTGGCTGATTTCATTGTTGCTTTCTCTGAAAACAAAGAAGAAAATGAATACAGAGGTTGGTTATCCAACTTGGTTAAATTTTTCAATTAAATATGCCTAAAATAAGGTCTTGTAAATAAATGTTTTGATGTGTTCATAGTTAGTGAGATAGCTTTAATTTTAGTTTAAGGAAACTGCTCTAACTTTGAAAATTATGGTCATAGATTTAGTAAGTTGCCTAGGGCAAATCAAATTTAAATTTAACATCAACCGATGTACCCTGAACAAAATAAAGTTCTTCTAGAAGCACATTAACATTCTTCAACTACTAATAATAAGTACGAGGCGGTCTATTATTGCGGGGGGCGAGTCGGTCCGATCCAAGCTCAAACAAACAGGAACCGGTTTCTTGAATTTCGACCCTTGCTGACATTCTGGAATGGTTCATTACGGGATGCATGGTGTACAAAAATTGTTGGCAGTGGAGACTTCAGAAATAAGAAAGGTGATTAGAGCACAAATTGTGTCTACAAACCAAGTCCGTCTTTTGCAGATGGAATTGGGTGGATTATTTTCACATAATCATAAAATTCGCTACCACCAAGAAGCGCAACTTGGTTAAAATATTTGAAAAGAAAATTAACGGATTCAGTAACTAATGACCAGCATGAAAAGATGAATAGCCGCAGTTCCAATTTATTGACTCACATAACAATTAAACCATTGTGTATTAAACAAAGAGAATAACTCATTAATGTTTTGGGTAAGACTTGGCAAATTAAAATCTATAAACAGTGGAATGATACGAACTGGTTGCTTGATTTCACAAAATAGTAAATTTAGAGCACTAATTATGCTAAGAAATATGAAATCTAAACCCTTAATTTGGTACGAACTTGGGTGTCTCGAAGTCACGTGAAAGACGGAATTCACAGGGCTAGAGCCCCAGGCCGGGTAACTTCGCGGTTTTTTTTTTCAACACTCAATATATTCAAATTAGCGAACTTGCGAAAAGTCACCAAATCAACTATGTCTACCGAAGCCTCTGTCTCCTACGCTGCTTTAATTTTAGCCGACGCTGAAGTCGAAATCACTGCCTCCAACTTGTTGGCTGTTACCAAGGCCGCTGGTGCCTCCGTTGAAAACGTCTGGGCCGATGTCTACGCTAAGGCTTTGGAAGGTAAGAACTTGAAGGAATTATTGTTCTCCTTCGCTGCTTCTGCCCCAGCTTCCGCTGCCCCAGCTGCCGGTTCTGCTGCTGCCTCTGGTGACGCCCCAGCTGCTGAAGAAAAGGCTGAAGAAGAAAAGGAAGAATCCGATGACGATATGGGTTTCGGTTTGTTCGATTAAACAATTTATGTGTAAATTAATCAATCAAAAACAATTAAATAATCATGTGGTTTTAGGATCATCCAATATCATACTAGCAAATAGTTTGACCCGTAATATATACATCAATTCCGAACTATTTTCCGGATGTAGACTCCATTGCGCTTTCAATTGTAAGAATTATGTCATGGTTGGTGAAAATACTTGACGTCAAGAATTTTTCAGTTAAGTGAGCTTTACAAGTTCAACTGTGGTGAAATTCTAAAATCAACCGAGGCTGAGAAACCGCAAGGGTTATACATCAGCCTGGGAGAGAAACAATTGTGGCCAATTGTGGCAAATTACGATTGTTATAACACAAAAACTCTTTTATAAATCCATTACTTTATGTTAGGATGAGTGTTTGATTAGTTTGGTATCCCCAAGGGATGCAAATGTAAAATCTAAACAGAGATATCAGGGGAAAAATCTAACAATTAATGAGATTTACTAATTTTATCGAAAAGACAAATATCAATTTTAGGTGATTTAGATCATAAGCCTGATGCGGGAAAAAAAAAACGAAGCCGTGGCTAGCAGCACACTTGATGTAAACAAAACCATCCAATTTCAATTAACTTTATCTGGAAGTGAAGATATCGTATGTTAATACTCTTTAATTAAACATTTGGATTACCAACAAAAGTATTATGGAATCCAGAATAAACAACTTGCTTGACGTAAACGAAATAGCTATATATCCGATATGCAGGTGTGTGGTGGAGTTAACTCTCTGTGACGGACCGGTCCGGCTAGACTCAATTTCATTTTACGAGATAAGCCCCCCATACAGTTGCCATGATGTAAGGATTGCGCCGCTCGGTGGTTTGCTTCTAATTTGGGATTCAACGGTTCGATGTATTATTAGCCGGAGTTGTGAAAGCAATGTCAAATGAATAAGACCATCTTACGTCAGTGGTATGATGACATAAATTCTGCAGGGTCCAGAACTAACTGCAGGAATTCTAAACTGATTCTAATAAATATTTAATATGTGCCTAGACCAAGAGCAAAGGTCAGCTGGGGAGAAAATATGACCGAATAGTGGAGTTTTTTTTGACATTAGCCACCGTTTACGGATATGCAGCTTAAAGAACCCTTAACGGAGACTACGGTAAGGCTACACGGCTGATTAAATTACCCCATACATCACGTGTGGGACATAAAGGGAACCGAGAATTCTCGGTGCCGATCTAAATGGGGAAGGTCGGCCGAACTTCACAGCTAAAATTATCCCGTCGGTGAATAACCGTAACAGAGACTTACGGTCGTCCCGGAATAACTGAAGTCATGAAGACAACTGGTTACACTTCAACTCCACCTGAAGGCTAGATATCTTACATTATTAGTTTGTATCAAACCCATTTCTACCATAACTAAGCTGAGGTTAGACTAGAAGTGAAATTGCATTACATCACAGATATGACTAATTGGGGCTGACAAATATTTCATTGCTATTTAATTTTGTTTATCAGTACTTGCGATGATATGACATATAAAATTTTTGAAAGATCTTAAAGAATCAATGTAGGGTACTGCCGAGCCATTAATTCTCTACTTCTGGTATATGCCTCATCCGAACTTCAACAACACCGATTGCTCCCGTTTATCCCTGGATTCAAACCGGATGGTTGCCGAATTCGCGGCCGAAACTGCACGGATGAAAAACGGCTCGGCCTCTCGATCCGGTTCCACTTTGGGACAATGCGCAAAACTATTTGTCATAGCGATGATATCTATTTGACTTGTTTGATATTTTATATAAATAAGACGTTTCCCGTAAATAAAATACATCAACAATCATAATGAGCTCCATGTCTTTTGCACAATCTTATATTCTTGCTTCCAAGGTTAGAAGTAAACTTACTAAAGAGGCTTCCAATCCTCGTTCCAGTTTAAGAAACTTAGTGGTTCAAGCTAACATGCTTGACAATATCATGGACTTTATCAGTGAAGAAACCGAAAAGCGCAGTATCATGAAGAAAGAAAAGGAAATCGCTGCTTCTGCTCATACTTCGGTTACCTTTTCCGTTCCAACTCCACGCAGAGAAGAAGCTACTTCAGTTACTGAATATGAAGTTGGTTCTGATAGTGATGATGACGATGAAGAAATCGATTACGATTACCAAGAAAGTGATAGCGACTTCAGTGATTCTGAAGATGATTACTACTATTACTCCGATGAAGAAGAAGAAGAAGATGTGGCTGAAGCCTCTGTTGTACGGATTTCTAGTTTCAAAGAACTCCCAAGTATGAACTTATCGTTATCAAGAATAGAAGAGGAAGAAGATGAAGAAGAAGATGAGGAATCAATGGTTGAAGATAATGAAGTCCCAGAACTCTGCCGTACATTGTCGTTGACCGATGATGAAGAAGAAGAGGAAGAAGATCAAGAAGAATTTGAAAACAAGCGCAACTTTGTCCATGTTGACCATGGAAATTACAATTCTTTGGGAGATGTCGTGGATGAACAAGCCAAGGTACCAAGAACAAACACTATTGTACCTGCAAGTTTGTTTGAACACCAACCTAACCAATCGCATCACAGAAACAATGCCATTTACTCGATGGAGCATATCTTTTAATATGAAGCATTAACTTGCTATATACCCTCATGATGATACGATACTTATAGATTTAATATATTTAATAGATAATAATAATAATATGATAATGATAACTTGGTAGTGACTAATATTTGTAAGCCTTGGTGGTTATTATTTATGAGACGAGAAAAAAGAAATCGATACACGGGCTTAGAAACTTGAAATTTTTTGGGGGATTGCGGGGTCTAGTAGACACAACCCAGTTCCCGGCCTCATGACTGTTGGGGGTTTGAAAGTTTTTTTCAATACCTTCCTAACTTACATTAATTTGTTAAAAACATATGATTAATAATTTAATTTGTATTCTCTGTACCAATTTCTGTTCAACCAATTTTTGATAAAACGAATTTCTCATCAACATTTGAATTTGGAAAGTTTGTAACCATCGGCTTGGATATTGGCTTAACAATAAGCCGCTTAGAAATGGTTACGTTGTCAGGATGATTATATTACACATTAAATGCATTATAGAATGAGTAGTCTATAGACTCTATGGGCTATGCTAGAATTGACTTCGAAACAATAGTTGGTAAATTATGCTTCTGAGTGTCACTACTGTCTAAAACGGAATTAGCTATTACATAAGTTTCCCCGGATCAGAGAACATGGAACATCCGCCGTTCCTGAGGATGGGCTTATGAAAGTCACTCCACCACTCCAAATCTAGATCTTTATTATTGCTAGACCGAGCTCCCCGAATAGGTATGATAATAGAACAGTAAATTATGTGTAACATGTGAATACGGAAATTTCGGACAATTCGATCGGAATATATATCCGGAAGTCTGCTCTAAAAGTCATACAACAACCTTTTTGACAGCTTCCGTGACCTCTTCAACATCTTCCTCTTCACCCGCTAATCCCTTTTCAAAAATTTCTCTACCTGTAAGTTTCCCTTGGTGCATGTTTCTAAACCTTTCAGCTAATTGTTCTTCAAAGTTCATTTCTTTCCTGAAACGATCCCTCCATTCACCAAATGATTCTTTGGTAACTGGGGTACCATTGAACTTCTTTTGTTCCTCTTGTTCACGAGCAAGTAATTGTCTATCATATTCCTTTTGTTTAGCATCCAATATTTGTTGAAACAATGTTTCTGCATCTTCTTTTAACTGACTTGCTAATGCGAACACCATAGGAATTCCAATCTGGGCTTCTGCTTCATTCTTCAACTTTTCTATTAAAATTTTGAACTGTTCACGTCCAAATTCAATGGTTTCTGACATATTAAGTGCTTGCTTAGCGGCTTTAGTGTCTTCATCTTCATCATCCGATTCCTCATCGTAATCGTACTCTTCTTCTTCTTCATCCTCTGCCACGTCAAGATCCAATTCGGGAATCACTTCAGGATATTCCGGTGGGTATTTAACTTCGAGTATTAAAACATGAACTTTGTCACTAGGAGTATCCAACTTGATTCGGATGCTAAACTTTGAGTCAGATTCTTTGACAAGCTCATCTGGATAGATAGACTCCAATACCTCAAGCTCCTGTTGCTGTTCTTCTAATGGGTCCATGATGATGATATATATATGATCTTTTCAAAAATTGATGAAAATGTCAAATGTCGCAAGCTCTGAAGCACGACATTATCATGAAATATAGTCCTTTAACATTTGAAAGCCAACTTGAGTATCAATTTCAACACCATTCACATGAAAAAGTGTCTTAGAATTTTTGATAATGGTGGTTGTAGTTAAATCAGCGATTATAGATTTGAATCAAAGGGCCAAGTAAAGAAAGCAACGTAACTCTGTCAATATTAGCTACAAAAACCCCCATCTACCGCTCCATTACTTTAGTTTCATTGGATAAGTATTTGCAGTATGGGATTCAACTCGAAAGTTGAAATTGTTCTCCGTATATCGAACTTCACTAATTTTTCAGATCCCTCGAAAATATTTAAAGTGGAAACCTTATAAAAAAGTTCATCGAAACCAAATGATCTATAATACTTAAATGCAGAACAAAAGAGTGAGATTGTGGATTAGACTGGTTATCTTGTAGTCCGGGTTTCACGTGAATTTTACGAGTTCCGAACAAATGATAACCAATGTTTAGAGTATAACAACGCCCCAAAATATATCACCTTAGCCATTTCATTGAGACAATAGTTTATGCAGTAGAACCTTTGTTCTATTTCTTGGCATTCATCTTACATTAAAGCCATTTTTTAGTACTCCGTTTTTGCCAGCACGGTCGTGCGTGTACAAGCACAGTCAACAAAAATATGCCAGGGGCTCTACCAATACTGTTCATACCTACAATCTCGACATCATTAGTATTTTACCTTGAAACCTCTCTTATCATTACTTGAAGGTTCAGGCAAGACGTCATCACCTCATCGTATGCTTTTCATATAACCACCCATATTACGTGACCTCATCATGTCCCAATCAGAAGGCCAAAATACTATACCAGTAATTAGCCACGTTAGTCCCGGAAAACCACCACCAGCACCTCCCACTCCAACCATCCACAGTTTATTTCCACCCAATACCGTGATTAAAGATTATGGATATAACAATGAACATCCATTACATTTGGGACAATTTCCAAAACCACTTCTTTATGATGGTACAGAGGTTCATGGTTTAAATCTGCCCGATTCAGATTCGGAAGATGACGAAGATGATGAATACGGGGTTTATCATCCATACATTTCACCTGTCAATCAATTAAAATCTACAAGGGGTAATCATCACATTGACAAAATTCATGAGTACGATGATCAGTACGAAGCATCTACTAATAACGACTTTAATGACTACAACGCAGCATACAATCAGCATCGAGATGGAGAAGGCCAGCATTTTTCTAATGACGAAATTAATCGGAAGGCTATAGCTTTATTTGATTTCACTCCTGAGAATGATAACGAGGTGGGTCTTACCGCTGGTCAACTCATTTGGATATCTTATAGACATGGTCAAGGTTGGCTTGTGGCAGAAGATCCTGAAACAGGCGAAAATGGGTTGGTCCCAGAAGAATATGTGGAAATTTATTATGATAGACAAGAGGTAATAGAAGATATTCCCAAACCATTTTTACCCGCTGTACTTCAAGGCTTAGATCGTCGGTCAGGCGATCATAGCGATGAAAGTGATAGTGAGTGGGTTGATACTGATTATGAAGAAGAAGAATTAACGAAGGGTGTACTGAGCAAATTGAAAAACGCAAAGTTGTCATAAACCTATAATTTATCCCTCTTAATACAGATTGGTTTCAAAAGACAATTATATTATTAAATGTTTATTGCTTGGTACTTAATGAATAGCCCACAATATCTACACGTTTTCAATATGCTTATTGAGAATTATCTGTGTTGTCTATCTAATGAGTTTGGTTCCATTATACTGGTACTAAAACATCATCATCGCTTGAATTCGCAGTAGCAACACCTGATCTTGCTACGTCCAATGTCTCTGTACTTTATGCCCTATAACCCTGTATTTGCTTATCAATGTAATATTATAATGGCCCCGTAATAAGATCAATTATTGAATAAAACGTTTTTAAAAATTTTATTGTTAGTTGTAACTGTAATCAAATCATTTTAGTCAACTTCGCATCGCACAAATATCCAGTGATGAGATTATGACCGACGATTCAAACATAGATGAGGCACTAAGATCGCTACCGAACCATACTTCCTTACCCATCACTTTCAATCATTCTGATTCTGGATCTGAACTGTACGATTCATTCTCCGATGCAGCTTATGAAACCGCAGACTCTCGACCACGAACCCCAACACCAACTCCAAAAATCAAAGTCAAATCAGAACCCAAATTGCCACGGTTTAAGGTTGAAAAGCCAGATCTGAATGAAAAGTACGTTCTAAACAATCGGTTGTTTCGAGGAAATACAAACTATGTGGAATTTTATAATAGACATGTTATGGAAACATTGAATCCTAATCCTGTACCACTGAGATCCAAACTTGAGTCCTCCAAAATCACAAATGAAGGACAAATGTATTATGACAAGCATGCAGACAAACCTGGTTGTCTATGGACTGCTGCTGAAAAAGACAACTTCTTTAGGTATTTGGCACTTTATTCGATACACCGAGTGAACTTAATTCAAGAGTATATTCCTACCAAAACCATACCTGAAATCCTTGATTATTACAATTTACTAAAGAAAGAATTATTTTTCAGGAAATACGGAAGACTTATGTTACGTGGGTTCAAATATAAACATGGAACACGAAAAACTATCCGATTGCCTCAATATTCTCGAGGGTTATTGAAATATGATGAACTACCTATTGCCTACGAAATGAGTGAAGAATTTATCAAGTTTGAAGAAGAGCAAAGTGAGCCTATTTCTTTCAAAGAAAGAATGAGACTTAATGATAAGTCTAGACATTTAAATAAAACTTGGAATCAATATGTGAAAGTTCAAGATGCACATTTAATAGATTATGACATTCTAAACCAAATAGCTTCAAATGTTAACTGGCATCAAAATATATTGGATCAGGGTGGACCCGGTGGACCCACACGGGCACCTAAATTACATCTAAGATCTTTGACATTTTTTGAAGAGTTGGTGATGAACATGACCAAAAAAATAATCTATAGGACAATAGAAAGGAATATGATCAAATACAATGATACAAATTATATCAGAAAAGACGATATATTACAAACCATTAAGTCACTAGGTTACAAAGATACTGAAGGAGAATTTAATTGGAATAAACATTGGTCAGAAGTTCCCCAAAGGTTGAAAGTTAAGGTAGTGGATGATATGACCAATATGAGAATCATGCCAGAAGAAGAAGCAAGACAGTACATCTTGAACCATTCGAATCTTGGTTCTACTTACTTTCCGTGGGTAAATGTCAAAAGTGAATGGGAAGTATTTGGACCTCAATTACAAATAGATAATCCATTTCTCAGTAAAGCCAAAGAATTGGAAATGCGAGCGGATATTAATGAGAATGGAGAAGAAATAATTAATGTATCGAAATTACAAGAACAACAATACGAAACCAGACAACAAAAAGAAATGGCCGATTTAAGTAGTGGACGGATTAAAGAATATGAAATCATACAAGAACATTTAAATAAGGAAGAAGAAGTGAGACTAGATAAAAGTGATTATAATGATTCCAGGGTACATGAACGAGGATTGGCCACATATTTAATGACAAATAACGATTTGCATAAGCAGGGGAAGGTATATGATGAAGAGGAAGGACAAATAGTATTAGATGTGTGGAAACTAGAAGAAGAAGAACGACAGTTTTATTTAGAAAAGTTTCGCAAGGAGCAAGAAAAATTGAATGTCGATTTTGAAAATGTTAAACAACAAGCATTAGAGTATGCCGAAAAAGAGAAGGCGAAGAGAAGTGGGGAGAATGAGCAAATATTACTTAATGAGGATTCAGAAAATAGTTTATCGCGTGGGACAATAGATGACATTGAAGATGAGATGCTGGAGATTAACCATGAAGCTGAGATAGCTGAAGAAGAACAAGAACAAGAGGAGGAGGAAGAAGAAGAAGACGACGACGAAGTTGATGAGACAATTGAAGATGATTCTAATGAAGTTTTACTCTCGGCCGAACTTATCAAATACTTTAAACATACCTTTGCCGACTATTCACACGATGATAATTTTTAGGCGTGCCCGTCACATTTAGTAATAATAGGTTATACACCCTGGTGCAAGATGCATACTATTCGGAAAGATAGCATTTGGAAAAGATATTTATAGGTTTTAAAGGTCTAAAGATAGAACAGGAAACGCGATTTCCCTATCCAGCTAACGATATATAGACTATATCCATCAATAGAATTGCCATACATGTATACACCATAGCGTTATTTTTGAAATGATGAAACCTGTCAAACGGAAACTTATGCAAAGGGTGCGTAAATTCCGATTTTTCTTTATCGTAAATTGGTAAGATGAGGTCTGGATTGTTGTCACAAATGGATGAAATTTCGAAAAGAATAAACTGATAAATGCAATAGAATTTTAACGAAAATTGACCCATAGAATATATCAATAAGGCGACATTTAAGGTGAATGTAGATGTGAGGAGTAATGGGAATTCAGTATTGACGTACATGAATGAATGGCTTATAAAAATAGGGAGGTAATTATTGTTACAATCGAAAGTGAACCCATATAGTTTTGACTCGTTGTTGGATTTATTGGAAGGTTGGGAAGTTTCTGGGTGTATCAAGGATTCTGCCAAGTTTATTATCAAAATAATATATGGGAACACGATTTGACTAACCACGCAAACCTTTAATGGGAACAGTACATTCTCTTCGTATAAAAAGGAGTATGTTTTATTTGACAAGAGGAAGTAACACCCAAAGTTTTGCACCAAGAATAGCACTCCTTCAAGGATGATAGGAAACTTATAATGCAACTTAAATCTCAATAGAAACGTTATATTGATCAAGTTAGAAATGATATCGAGAAAGTAATCTTCAAACTTCAAAAATTCATTTTGTTCGGTAGTTAGTATCAGTGATATCTGATGATAGTTGAGGATTAATGCAGATCCTAATATGAGTATGCTGGTTACTAGGGGATTATGTAGTATTTGACATAAGTATTTATCCACAAATCGGGTATAACTACTGAACATAATGAATAGGATGGAGTGAATAATTTTAAACAAGAATAAGGATACATATATATAGATCCACGGTTTTTGTGCAATATATTTGACGTGAGATTCTGACCAACGCAGTGTGGCTTGTATTTTTTCTATTTATTTAAGGGTCCATACAATATAACTCACCTCCATCCAAGATATATTTTAACGGGGCTTTGTATTTTGACTGGCCACTACCCTGAGGTGGGTTGTGAGTAAAGTTTTGATGCGGTGACATGCAGACAAAAAAAAATAACACATCTTCAAGTCAAACATGCACGTGCAGCGTCACGCGACCACAGCGCCAGGCACGTCCACCTATGATGTAATTATGGTTGCTGCACACTGCCCACGACCCACCTCCGCTTTGTGACGATTCCTGCACACTGCCCAAAGAATCCTTCCTCTAGCTTCCATCATATAAAGTGGACGATTTGTCTAATTTTTTAACACCATATATCCAAAAAATGTCCCAAGTTTACTTCGATATTGCCGCTGACGGAAAGCCATTAGGTAGAGTTGTTTTCAAGTTGTACAACGATGTTGTTCCAAAGACCGCTGAAAACTTCAGAGCCTTAGCCACCGGTGAAAAGGGTTTTGGTTACGCTGGTTCTGCCTTCCACAGAGTTATTCCAAACTTCATGTTGCAAGGTGGTGATTTCACCAGAGGTAACGGTACCGGTGGTAAGTCCATCTACGGTGAAAAGTTTGCTGATGAAAACTTCTCCATCAAGCACACCAGACCAGGACTTTTGTCCATGGCCAATGCTGGTCCAAACACCAACGGTTCTCAATTCTTCATTACCACTGTCCCATGTTCTTGGTTAGATGGTAAGCACGTTGTTTTCGGTGAAGTCACTGAAGGTTACGACATTGTCCAAAAGGTTGAAAGCTTTGGTTCCAACTCTGGTGCCACCAAGGTTAGAGTTACCATTGAAGCTTCTGGTGAATTGTAAGCTATAAATATGATTACGATTTAGTTAGCAATACATTGCCATGATTATTCTGATGTAGCATAGTAGCGGTGATACCCCAAGATCGCTGTTGACATGGTGGCAAAAAGTACAAATACTGAAAAATTGTTGAATTTAATCTATGGAGACTATGTCTATTTTAATGTTTACAACTTTGAAGTAACAGCTTCGTAACCACTGAATTTAACACCTCTTTCAACTTCTTTACCCAAGTACTTAATGGTTTTGGTTTTAGCATCAATAACTAAACCATATCTGGCAGTTCTGATACCCATACCATTTGCAGAGGCATCAACAGACAAGTCATGAGCACTACTAAACTTAGCAGCAGGGTCACTGGCAAAGATGACTCTTGGGTAATCACCTGAAGTCTTGATTGAGGCATCCTTGATCAATAATTTACCCCAAGCATTTAAAACAAATGCATCATTAGCACTAATAATAAGTAAAGCACCAACTTTCTTTTCAGCCTTTAAAGCTTGCAAGTTTTGTAAGTAAGGTGGGATGTGGTTTTCAGTACATGTGGGGGTGAAAGCTCCTGGTACTGAAACAATCACAACGTTGGGTGTTTCGGTAGCTGCCAACTCGTCCAACAATTTATCCAACTTGAGGGGAGTGGGGATCTCACAAGCCAAAGCGTTGGCATCGGCCACAGTTGTGAGGTCAATTGGAACGTGAGTGAATGTGACGTCGGTTGGGAATTGGTCTCCTTCGTTAAAAGACATGTTATGGTGATTAGTGAAGAAAAGGGGGAATCTTTGTAGATCTCTACTCATATCACGTGGGTAGTGATAACGCCATGGACTTGTCCACCACAGATGGATATAAATGGAATTGAGAGTATTGTAAGTACAGATGCGAGCATAGAGAATGATCCACCAAACAACTTAACCGTGATTTACGATCAGCGGAATTGTTTGAATCGATAACGTTATCAGGGTTTGAAACGGCTTGATTGTCACCAATATCCGCATTTATAGACAGAAACTAGCAAAAGTAATGGCCATAGTGATAAACAGCAGTAACCGATGTTAGTAAATGATAGAAGTATTTGAAATGCGCAGTCTTATTGATAGTAGTCCTGGTTTAAAGGTATCTGTCAATTTCTACAAGAATATGACTGGAAATTGACAGTCCTCAAAAAATGGATCTGAGACGGATAATCCATTTAATCGGCTGAGCATAACTAAAGGGTAAGAAATGGTTAACTGAAGAAAAGATAGAAAGCAGAGAGAAATCTTAGACTTCCTTAACTCAATACAGCGATAGAAAGTAGTCGTATGACTCAATCCACTCTGACCATAAATATTATTGACCATGATGTCACTCACCCAAGTACCTCTCACAAAAACATAAACACCCACTCACCGTGTGCCAGTTGTCTCGTGTCTTGGTTATGCACCCAAATACTCGTCGTACTCTCACATTTGTTCCCCATCACTAAAACGATTGTACCACCATTCCCTTAATACGGTCGCGTTTGAAGGTTATTACCGCGCAGTTTTATCTTACACATACTCCATCAAGACATGGATGGGGACGCCAACCTACGTTCTGAATCACAAGATGAACCATCCAGAATCAGTCCTACCTCCACCAACCGGTCCCAAAACGACAATAGGTCTGATACCATTGGGTTGGGCATAGAAACTCCTACTAGTGAGATCAGTCCCTGGGCAGAAACTCCAACCACCACCCCTCCAAAGGAGTCCATTACTGATGAATTCCATATCAAGCCCATTAGACTTGTAAAGCGTCATCAAGAGAATCGCTTACTGACATCATCAGCATCTTCAAACCCAGCCCCACCTCCTTCCACCAGTGTTGCTCCATCTTCTCCTTCTCTTCGTCGACACCTGCTCACTAACACTGCGAAATCTAAAACAGACGAGTTCCAATGTCGTCCTATCAGGCTAGGAAGTAGTGGGCGTAATCGTGATAGTCGGATCTCAAAAGCTGAGTCCGATGTGAGCTCCAATAATTCTCATGATGGGGGGCCTTCTGCAGGTTCCAGAGGCTCTAGAGGTTCTAGAGGGCTGCATGGATCTATTAGTGGTGCTGCATCCTTTGAAAACCCTCCTGCTGCTCCAATTCAAATTAAAAACTTACCGATATCTCCTCCAACCCCAACCACCAAAACCGACGCAGCTCATGATATGATCTTTGCTGTATGCGTTGTGGACTTTCATCACCAAAGAGGACCCGAGGTTCAATGGTGGAAATCTAATTACCATACAAAATTTAATGATGGCTTATTTAAAAACTTATCATTCCAAGCATTACCTGATGGATCACATTTATTTGAAGAAACATTTTCTAATTTTAACTTGGTATATGACTTCAAATCCGGTAAATCTATTGATGATCTAAAGGATTTAAATCAATTCCAAGGTGATCCTAGAAATCTTAGAACATTATTTGGTTGCTCATGTGTTAGACAAGTTAAAACCAGTGATTTATCTAAAGAGGAACTTGATAGAAATAAAGATATCACCAGATCGATAGTTCAAAAAGCTATAGTGATAATTGTTAGAAAACAACCCATTTTTAATAAGATTAAGGAGAAATTATCCATTATTACCAGAAGTTACTTTCAACAAGATGATTTTCAAAATACAAGCTTACTTGAAAACTTATTTGAAAACCTCAACTCAAACTATAAATTGGTAGATAATGAATTGGAAGAACTCCCCAAGAATGATTTGTTGAAAGAACAAAAAGATTTGAAAGAAGAAGAAGAATTCTTTGTTAATTTAAATCTCAAAAAATCTATCTTAAAGTTCAAAACCAATTTTTTGACTATCTTTAAAAGTTTGCTTTTAGATAAGAAAATCATCATATTCTCAAACAATAACTTGGAAGTATTGACACAGTTCCAAAACAACTTGATCAGCTTGATACCAAACCTTATCAATAATTTGGATAATTCAGGATGTCCTTTAATTGATTATATCGAAACAAATGGTCCATTAACCAAACCCAACTCATTGAACACGACAAATAGAAAGTCCATGCTTAGATTTTTTGGATTACCTTTACAGATATTCAATACAAAGTCATCATTTTGGAATCCTTATCTTCCATTACAACAGCTTGATGAATTAACAGTACAAAGCTACATGATTGGATGTTCCAATCTTTTATTCATCAACCAGGCAGAGAAATTTCAGGTTGATTTGGTAGTAAATTTGGATACCAATGAGTTAACTTTCCCTAAGGGTAAACCTGACGAATTATCATTAAGTCATAATGATAAAAAGTTCATCAACAACATGATTAGTACCATGAACAGTCAAGAAGATGATTACATTGGCAATGATGATTATATCCGGTACCAATTTGAGGATTACTTAAGTAGTTTAATCTCTACCATGAGATTCTCTCAATATGTTGATAAATTCAAACAACCACCACCCGGATTTGCTAATAATGATGGTACTGTTTCGACTGGAGTTGGAGATATTGGATTGTTTAACAAGAAGTTCATAGAAGTATGGAAACAATCCAACAATTTTAAAATTTGGAATTTGATGGCAGATGAATTTATATTCAACTTTATAGAACCCAAACATTTGGGAGTGGAAATGACAGAATCCAGTCAAGCTTACAAGAATATTTCAAATTTTTTCAATAGTTTTAAGTTCAAACCGATTGAAGAAACCGATCAGGTTACTCGTTCAAAAGCCCAAAAATTTATTACTGACGACAAGAATGACGAAAATGATGTTACTGAGGAACAACAAACTTCAGCTAATGAACCTGAAGAAAATGAAGAAGAAGGATACGAAAAAATTACTACCGCTGAAGTCCAGAAGCCAAATAAGAAATTCAGCATCTGGAATGCCGGTTGGGGTTTCAAAAAGGCATAACAATGTGTAGAAACTCACGTAAGATATACCATACTAATAATCAAATCATCAATCACATAAAGATATATCTAGTCAATGATGTAGAATAAGATTTATATCACTAATCCTTTAAATTATTTCTTTATGTTTAACATCATATTCCCTCTAATACTGTTCTGGATTATTACCTATCTCATTACCACCACAATCCATGCTCAGTAATTCTTATCCAAATATTCTGGGTTCTCATCGCACAAATTAACTTCACCTCATCACCCATACCATGAAGCACCCATTCCAACTCTTACTCACTAACGCTAAGGGAACTCATCTCTTTGCCTCTGTTAAGAACCATTTACAGGTTTATGACTTGTCCACGGGGGCCGTGGTGGGCTCATGGTCAGATACAGTTGATATCTTTGTTCCATTGAAGAAACAACAACAAGAGAAGATCAAAGCTTTGGAAGCGGAGAAGGCGGAGAAGAAACAAAAAGGCAACGATACAAAACCCATCAAGGTCCCTAAAATCCCAGTGCCAGGCCCTGGTGCTCCACCTATCTACAATTATATCAGATCATTAAATTTGTCGGCGGATGAAAAATTCTTAGTGGGAACCACTGACAGTGATAAGGCTGCTGTTATATTTGAAGTTGATTTCAGTCAACAAAACTGTTTGAAAATCATCAAACGTCAAATATTCCCAAAGAGACCTTGTGCCGTATCTATTGGTGATGATTTTGATTTGATTGTAGCTGACAAGTTTGGTGATGTGTATGTTACAAAGATTGATAGCGAACCTCCAGTGGATGAAAAATCGTTGACTCCAATTTTGGGTCATGTATCTATGTTAAGTGATGTAAAATTCACTGAATATAATGGTAAAAAATTTGTTTTGACCGGTGATAGAGATGAACATATCCGAATCACAAACTATCCTAAAGCATACGTGGTTAAGAATTGGCTCTTTGGTCATCACGAGTTTGTGTCCACCTTACATATCCCTACTTTCGATCCCAGCTTATTAATAAGTGGAGGTGGTGACGATTATCTTTGCTTGTGGAAATGGTACGACAATAAATTAGTTGCCAAAGTAGAATTGAGAGAGTTGGTGCAATCATACTTGACAGATGCCCATTTACCCGCAGAAAGATTTTTGACTCCAGAATCAGTCAAGGAAATTTCCATCACCAAAATTTTGACTTATTCAGTTGACAACAGAAATCTCTTACTCGTATTATGTGAAAATACTAGAGTAATTTTGATATTTGAAATCTTGGAAGATTTCTCAGTTAAACATTTACAAACTTTTGAAACTGAAAATTCCATAATAGATATTTCATTAGATCAATCAAACTCAAGAGTTATTGCTTCCATAGATAGAGAACAAGGTGAATTAGTGGAATTTTATACTTTTTCGGGTGTCGAATTATCCACATACAAAACCGAAATTACCAACACTATCACTGATGGAAATACTTGTGAAGTTGAATCTCGTAACGACTTCTATCCATTGTATTATATCAATACCTTAAGAAAGAGAAGTGAACATTAATCTACATAGAATTATAAAAATAAAACTACAGGATAATTATTGAATAAAAATCAATATATTAGTCTAGTAAATTATATATTTTTTAAACGTGAAGATTACTCTTCAACAAATCCACCTTGCTTACACAAGGAGTAGAATAAACTTTCCTTTTTCTTCAACAAGTTAGCTGGAGTATCAAATTCAGCCACCCGTCCTTGTTCTAAAACGATAATTTTATCAGAATCCAAAATAGTGTTCAATCTGTGGGCAATGGTAATAATGGTTTTATCCTTGAATTCGGTTCTAATGGTTTCTTGAAGAATCTTATCAGTTTCAACATCAACGGCAGCAGTGGCTTCATCAAGAACTAAAATATTGGATTGAGTTAATTTAAGTAAAACTCTACCCAAGCACATCA
This sequence comes from Suhomyces atakaporum, assembly GCA_030561405.1. Lineage (NCBI taxonomy): Eukaryota > Fungi > Ascomycota > Pichiomycetes > Serinales > Debaryomycetaceae > Suhomyces > Suhomyces atakaporum. The sequence goes on from JAKTXH010000012.1 coordinate 241,665, forward strand.
ATTGCCTTTGACCAATAGATAAATTGGACCCACCTTCTTGAATTGGGACATCTAATGGTGAATCAATTTTACTTTCATCATCAAGTTGAGAGTACATTTTGTGAACATGTTCTTTCAAGTGAGACAATTCTAACGCCTTCCATATTTGGTCATCACTGTAGACATCAGTAGGATCTAAATTAGATCTAATGGTACCTTCAAATACTTGAGAGTCTTGTGGAATGATAGAAAGCTTCTTTCTCAAATCCAATAATCCAATACCAGAAGTATCAATGGAATCGATTTCAATATCACCTCCTGCAGCTTCAATGATTCTAAATAATGCTAATGTAATTGAAGATTTACCTGCACCAGTTCTTCCAACAATACCAATCTTTTCCTTAGGTTTGATATCTAAATTAATATCTTTCAAAACCAATTCTAATTCTGGTCTATATCTGGTAGAATAATTATTGAATTTAATCTCTCCACTTGCAGGCCATTCTTTGGAAGGTCTATTAGTTTCAATAATTTCTGGAGCTTCTGATGCCAATTTAGAATATTCTAAAATTCTTTCAACGGAAACAATATTTGATTCCACATCAACTGTCATTCTAACAATCCAATTTAAAGCTTGAGTAGTTTGTAAAGCATATGAGACCGATAAACCAACCAAACCAGCAGATAAAGTACCAGTCCTTAAAGTAAGAATCGATAATCCTGCAGCAGCCAAAATAATAATAGAACCCAAAAATTCTAATCTAACTGCCAACCATCTATTAGCATTAATAGCAGGATGATAAGCACCAATGTTCTTGTCAATTCTCGTTTGATTTAAGTATCTGAATCTTTCTTCTTGACCATAAGCTCTAATGATAGAAACACCTGTTAAAGATTCTTGGAAATTGGCAAAGATTGGAGATCTAGAAACAGAATCCAATCTTCTCAATTCACGAGATGTTCTCATATAATACTGTTGATAGTAAACGTATAAGATACCAATTGGGAAAATAACAAAGATAAATTGCCAGGTGGAGAATGAAATAACAAGAATCGTAAAAAGAACTCTAACACTGTTACTGAAAAACATTCCAAAAACTGCACCCAAGACTTCATCGACCTTATAAACATCATTAGAAAATCTGTTTAAAATTCTTCCGATTGGAGTGGTTTCAAAAAATGACATTGGAGCTCTTAAAACACTAGTAGCCATCAGGTTATGCAATCTTCTAGAACCATGAATAGTACAGAAGATCCACATAAAAGAGTTTTGAACCAAGGTCGATGCGGAATATCCAATACCCATTAAAAAGTAAATACCCAAATACTTGACAACATCAGGATTATAGCCAGAGCCAGTATTGACTTCGGACCAATGCTTTAACCAAACATTGGAACCAACATTGATTGACATACTCAAAATAACACAACCTAAGTAAACGATAACCGACAATGGGTTGCATGCTTTGGCGTAAGCTCTATAAACATCCCACTTGACTTTACCTTGTTCGAAATGTTCCTTTCTAGCTTTAGTTTCTTCATCTTCTTCGATCTCAATCTCTTCAGATTCAAATGATGCATCAGAAGCTCTTCTCAAACTACCCACCTCGAAATCGGAATCGGAATCTAATTCTAATTCAGCAACTGGTGTCTTGGTACCCTCTTCAGCGTCTTCACTGGAAGGTGACTGTTCTTTCTTCTTACCAAATTCAAGAATTAATTGACGTAATTTAGAGTTTTCTTGAACGATAATGTCATCATAACTTCCCTGTTCAATAAGTCTTCCGTCACTAACCAAATGTAAATTATCAGCAATACTCAATACATTAATCGAATTGGTAGCCAACACCTTACACTTAGTCTTCAATAAACCATTTGGACCCAAAACATGATCTGTTAAATGTTTACCAACATGCTCATCGACAGCACTTAAAGGATCGTCTAATAAGTAAACATCAGCTCTGGCGTAAACAGCTCTAGCAAGTGATAATCTAGCCTTTTGACCACCTGAAAGTGAAATACCCTTTTCTCCAACTTCAGTTTGGTCTCCTTTTGGTAAGATTTTCATATCAACACTCAAGGCACAAGCTTTGATAACATGTTGATAAAACTCAGGATCATACTTGTGGCCAAATAAAATGTTATCTTTAACTGTACCATTCATGATCCAAGGAACTTGAGATACATAAGCAACTTTACCATGAATTTTCACCGAACCATCTAATTTATATAAATCACCCAAAATGGCTTGGATAATCGAGGACTTACCAGAACCAACTTTACCAACAATACAATCCAAATGACCCTTTTTGGATTCCAAATTGATACTAGATAATGCCACTTTATAATTTTGTTCACCTTTAGCTTTAGACCATAAGAAAGTACCATTGTTGATAGAAACAGCGACTTCACCAACCTTTTCAGCTCTTGGAGCTTTAATCACAGCATCTGGTTGCAATTCAGCAGCAGTTAAAAATTTGGTTAATCTGTTAACAGCAACTTGTGCTTCAACAATATTAGTGATAACATTAGGAACAACTGCTAATGGGAATTGTAACAAATTGAATAATGCCAAAGCAGGGAAAACAAGATCAGTGGATAAACTCTTTTCGTCTTGAGTAAGAACAAATAGAGCAAAAGTGGAACATGAAACCAAGAATGGAGCCAAAGTCCAAGTGGAAGTAGAAGTTGCTCTGAAAACACCCATTTTCATCAAGTTATTCAATTCTTTATCATTTCTGACTTGGTTCAATTTTTCCAAGTATGGATGTTCCCAACCGTACAATTTCAACGATTTGATGTTATTCAAAATTTCACTAATCAATCTAGTTCTTTCATCCTTATACTTCATTTGAGTCTTCTGTAATTTCTTTTGGAAGGCAGCGATATAACCATTCAAAGGAATCATGACCACCATTATAACCACACCAGCCCACATGGAATTACCAAGTAAGCCATGTAAAGAGTATAAACATAATACGATTTGAAATGGACCCGACCAAATAATTTGTAAATTTTGAACCAAATCTTGTAATCTTTGAGTATCAACCGACATCAAATTGACAATGTCACCAGTATTAGACTCCAGTTTAGTTTCATTAGATAATATCAATGCTTTACTATAAATGACTGAAGTGAGGGTTGACTTAATTTTCATACCGGTATCGAATACTCTTTGAAAATATTGATGCAAACATGCAGTTTGAGTGACAGAGACAATAAACATACATCCAGCAATCATTAAACCTTTAGTTAATGGAATAGGTTCACCTTCTTTAACTGATCTGGAGTAATCGTTAACGAAATTAATTAATAATCTTAATAATTGAGGTTGAACAAATGCAAGACAATCTTGTAAACCTTTAAATACACCTCCTAACATGAATTGAGGACCAAAAGCTTTTGCAAGAGCCCAAAATAACGAAGGTTTGGCTTGAGAATTCCAAAAACTATTAAAGTCACCAGCGGTTTTCGTTGATTTCAATTCTTCAGGTAATGGAGGTAAATCTTTTTCAGTTAAAAATTGGACATACCCCTTTTTCATCAAGCCACCCATCCATTCAAAAGTGATTTTGGAAAAAACGTTTGCCCGGTCATAAGGAGAATTCAGTTTAAGAGTGGTATAAGTTGAAATAGGAGCAATTGGAAAGTAAAGTTCGGCTAATAGTATGAAAAATGCACTGAAAGTGGATAAAATGACAAAGTTAGCAAATTGAGAGTTGATTTGATTTCTCAAATTGAGATTAATGATTCTACCCAAATTAAAGATAATTTGAAACAACCAATAAAATAACACCACACCATTGGGAATGGTCAGCTTGAACTGTTCAATATAGTGGATGGCGAAAGCAGTAGCAGTGGCCACCACGTTTGCTACCAATGCAGATTTGATGATTCCAGTATCATTAGAAACGTGGAATAAAACAATCTGGAACACGAAATGGATGAGCACCAAGATTAATTTGGCATAGAATGACCATGATATTCTATTTCCAGAAGTGATTTTGCGGTTCCGAAGTTGTCTCACTTGATAAAGTCCCACAAGTACCATAAGTATGGAGGCCCCACCAAATAATATACCTTGTAAAAAGCAAGGAGTCAAATCAGTATACACCGGAGACAAAGGACCCCAACCATCATGAGAAGAACAACTTAACCAGCCTGAGGAAGGAGAACTGGTAGAATTTTTGGCACCATTTTTCAAGCCCGTCTCCTGATTAAGTCCGAAGAACATATAAGGTAGATGACTAGAGAGATCCCAACCATGATTCAAGGACGTTCCAGCGCTGGCAGCACTGATTCCGACATCGATCTGTTCCATCTTGGTGAAAAGAACAACGGATGAAAATTAGATACTGATACTAGTGTCGGAAGTGTGATTAATAATCCACGCGCTGATAAGTATGGTGTACCGATTGTGAAATATATGAACAATATGGGTTGAATTTGATGGGAATTTTCGGCTGAAAATTAAGATTTTCATTTACATGACCAGAGTTAAGATTATGGGTGATAATGATTAGGATGGTAGAGTAATTCTTGGGGAGTTTCCTACCATGAAAAACTTGTGATGTCATTCATTCAACAGAGCCACACCGTTGATCGACGCGGGCTCATATCCTCAATAAGGACCCGATTACATTAGCACCAAAATTTTTTACAGGCGAGCTTGAATTGGGAAGAAATATACTAGCAGAAACAACAGTATTAAGCCTGACCATTATATACTTAACTGCTTTCAAATATGACATTTCACTCGTCAACTGGTGTATTGGGAAATCTTTCAAATCCTGCTCAGTTTCCACCCATATACCGGAATATCAATGATTGCGACAATATTCCGTGAACCTTTCTTATACACCTCTTAGTTATAAGATCGGATGACATCACATCGGATTTAGTTCTTTTGATCCTACTGATTTATACATAATGTTGTTATTGTCTTTCATTAATTACTTATCAGTCAATACTATTTGAACAATTTTTTCAACTTCGACCGCTTCTTTTCCTTTTCTGGCGACCCAGGCTGTTGTTCGGGTAATGCCAGTACTCTCTTTTGGTAATGAGCTGGAATGGAGTTAGAAGTTGGGGCAGAAGGACCAGGAATTGGTGGAAGTTGTTGTGGAAGCTTGGGTTGTCCCGTATCGAATAAATACATGGGTGGATCCCTTGGACGACGCATCTCTTTCAAGATATTTAAATCTAAATCTTCTGGTGTTTTAATATCATCAATACTTTGAAGGCCAATCAAGAAATCCCGGGGCTTCAAAATTGACTCGGATCCAATGTAGAAATCCTTATTAGTTGCTGCCGCAAGTTCATAAATAGATCTAATTTCCGAATATGTGATACCTCCTGCAACATAACAGAATATTCTTTGTTTAGGTCTCATCAGTGACGTCAAACTAGAATTGACTCTGGTAGATGATTGTGCCCAAGAAGCCTTAATTCTAGAATTTCTTAATGAAGCAGGTTGCGTAGGGGTACTAGTTCCACTAGTTGGTACATCATCTTCAAGTGGTTTATCTCTAAAATAAGGAAACTCTTCTTCATCTAATTGATACCTTGAAGCACTTTGTAAAACTCTTTTAATACCGGGTCCAAATCTAGAAGTATTATAAGTTCCTTCATTGGTGATAGTATGAAACATTTCCTTTTCAGATCTTTTATCAGAAATGTCCTTCTTAACAATTGGAAATCCTAATTTGTGAAGGTTGGTGAAACATCTTGAAATCAACGAAATGATTTGACGATCATTAACACCTATAAATTTGACTAATTTGATAAAATCACTTTCAATTAATCCTCCTCTGTAAAACCCATAAATTAATACTAATCTCATTTTATCATTAACATGCAAATCAGTTCTTGCCAATAAAGTAATCAAATCGTCATGCAAATGTTTATTTCTTTCTCCTTCGAAACTTGTACCCTTAGCAGCACAAGTTTGTTCGAAATCAGCGGCAAATTCTGCTAATTTTCGAGAAGAATTAATATCAAGACATTCATCAATTAATTTTCGATGTAAAGTGATTTGTTTTCTTTCTTCATCGAATCCCTTTAAGTGGGCAACAACATACATTAAATCACTTGAAGTTGAAGCTTTGGATCTATCAATCATTAATGGATTGTTTTTGATTAAATCAGAAATCTTATTCATAATAACTTCTGAGGCTTCAATAATATGCAAATGTCTTAAATTTACCCAATCTTCATCATCTTCATTATCTAAAGTAGATTCGTTTTCTTGTGATTCACCCTTCTCGTTTTCACTTTGGTATAAGTATTTTCCAGTTCTCTCTAAACTTTCCACAATATCCATTGCCATAGCTTGATAACTAAATTCATGTAAAAGTGGGGCATATAAATCTAAAGTTCTATCACTAATCAATAGAATAGATCTTGGTTTATCTTGAATTGCAGGAGGTGGATAATCATGGTTTAAACGAGCATAATCATCAATTTGTCGTTGAAATTCATCAGCAATTAATTCAGGTAATCTTGAAGCTGCATGAATAGCATTTTTAGGAGAATAGAAACGAATTAAAGGATATTCACCAGTAATAATCATTAAGTTGACCAAAGATTTTGCTGCTAATTTAACTTGAGGAATAACAAAATCAGCACAATTGGAATTGTAATAAATTGGCATTGAATTTGGAGTTTTATTATCTGTCAAAAATACTCTGGTCTCAACGGGATAAAAGTTACTATTGATATACTTGATTTGATTACCACCAGCAAAATAATTCAAAACTTTTGGATTATTTAAAAATTTAGCTGATTGATAAAATTGAGCAACTTCTCCACGATCAGATATTGGAAGAAATAAACCTTGTCCACCTTTATACCGATTAGTTTGAACATCAGCAACAATACATTTCATAGTATAAACCGTCAAGTCTATCAAGTATATGGCTTCCATAAATGAGTTCTGTTTCCGTTTACCATCAATCTTTTCAATCGAGGTCACTACTCGCAACAAACTCTCTTTGGTTAGAACTCGGTAGATGACGGGCTCAGTTTTATCATCAATAATCAAATTGTAGAGTCCTCCAGGCTTTTGAACCAGCTTAATCTGGTTAAGGATATACTCCCTTTGAAGATTAAGAAGGGAGGCTGGGTCCTTATTCTTGGACATGTTTGTTTGAGTAGTTTAGTTGGTTGTCGTTTATCACAAAATTCGTGCGAAATAGACAGATTTGAAAGATCACACATAATTATACTCAATCAAACACACCAAATTTTGTTCAATTCTAAAACTGATCTTAACTTTACAATCACTAGTACAAACAGTGGCCAATCGTTTAAACCAGCATACTTGTTATGACAGAATCGCGATCTCGAACCTTCGAAGCAGCTATTTACATTGCGGGATGGTATGTGTTTTCACTTTCCATTTCCATATATAATAAGTGGATGTTTGGTAAAGGACTTGACTTCAAGTTTCCTATTCTCGTGACTTCATTCCATCAATTCTGTCTCATATTTCTCAGTTGTGGTGTGCTTTATGTGTCTCCAAAATTACGTCCTACTGTTAATAAGCCTACAACTGTTGATTTGAGCTTTCGTGAGTTTATCGAGGTATTTCGGATTGATTTTTGGACTTATGCAAAACAAATTTTACCTTGCTCCTTGGCCTCAAGTGGTGATATCGGGTTATCCAATGTTTCATTCAAATATATTTCATTAAGTCTTTATACCATGTTAAAGACTTCCTCATTGGTATTTGTATTGTTATTTGGATTACTCTTTAAATTGGAAAAGTTCAATTGGCGCTTAGTACTCATTGTACTTATTATGACAGGCTCAGTAATCATGATGGTGAAAAAACCTGATAATGTTGATTCCAGTGATGATGATCATAATATAGCCGGAATTTTTATGGTATTAACAGCATCTATGGTATCGGGATTAAGGTGGTCATTTACTCAATTGTTATTGAAACGTAATCAATATACTGTCAACCCAATTTCTACTATCTTTTATATTGCTCCTTCCATGTGCCTTACACTCTTGGTATTTGGTTTAATATTTGAAGGCTGGTCCAAGTTTATATCTTCTCCAATCTGGGAAATCAAGGGTATTTTTGGAACCATTTTCTTAATGATTATTCCTGGACTTTTGGCTTTTATGATGACACTTTGTGAATTCAAATTATTAAGTGTGTCTCAAGTCACCACTTTATCAATTGCTGGTATATTTAAAGAATTATTAACTATTGTGTTAAGTTCCATCATCTTTGGTGATAAACTAAGCTTTCTTAATTGCGTGGGATTGGTAATAACATTTATGGATATCTTATGGTATAATTATTATCGTTATAATGAAAATTCACAAGTTGAATTTACTGCAGTCAATCTGGAAGATGAGACTGAAGAAGAAATCGAATTGGGAACTAGAGTTAAATAAATAGACTTCAATACACTTTAAATATTTCCTGATTTCTAATTATTTCTATTACCTATCTATCCTATCCTTTTTTTTTTATTAATTCACATCACACATATACCCATGAATATTGCGATTATTCCCCAAAAAACCACCATCACCTCAGAGCTCAATTTCTTGTTTAGTAAGTTTAAAGGTGTGGTTCTATGTCCATAACTAACAGCGGTAGATCCTGCACTGGCTGCACTGGCTGCTCCACCTGGTAATGTAGTGGTATAACCATTCGGATGAGTCACAAATACGCCATCACTGATATAGCCGGAAAAACGGGCTGGTACATTAGTGGCATCACTAGGTGTCTGATCGGTTCTGAATGGTGAAATAGTTATGGTGGTGGATGCATCAGATTTGGTGGTGGCGAAGGGAATGGAGTCTGATGCAATAAATGCAAATGTATTTGAAATGGTAGTACCTGAAGTGATACTAAGCTTAGAGCTCAATACCTTGAGGGAAGATGAGGAAATGGGGAAGTTGAGATTGCCATCATTCGTGCTGTTGGAATTAGCAATTGCAATAGTTCCACCTTCGTTGTCTACTGCAAGGTAAATGCTAGTAACAAAGGGAATTCCCAAGGAATTGTAACCAATATTTGTGTTAGGCATAAAAAGAAAGCTGCATGCTGGCGACCCACCCGAGAACTTTACTGTAGCTCCATCATAATAAAATGGTGACACGAATTTCGAAAGTGGGAGTTTAATTTCAAGATCATCAAGCTGGAAATTGATGGTAGCAGCCGCATGTTGTAACTTGTCACATTCTACCAACCATTGGTTGACATCTTCACTGTAAAAAGCATTTACTTGAACTGCTAAATTGACAATAGCTTCAACTGGTAAATAGGTGATGGCAGTTCTGGAATCCAAAACTACAGGGACTCCACTTGCATTGCTCAAAAGTGAAACCGATTCTTTGGATTGAGTGTTTTCAATGCTGATCTCATCAAGTAAAAGGGTAGGTAATCTCAACGAGTTGATTCTTTGAGAGGAGAGCTTATCATCGATAGAGCCCACCAGAGGGATCATCTTATAGGCATTGAATGGTTCTACGAAGAGTGACTTATCCACAAATCCAGGCATCAAGAATCCCTCACTAGCATCCCACAGAGTTCTGTTTTCAAACCACATTGAGTACCCCAACGAAGGTATAATGCCACGATCCTTCAACCCGTTCAAGAATCCAGAACCTGCAGGGCTGTCTGATAACCCAAGACCTCCATAATACACGTTGGATACGTCCGCATCAAGAAAAGTGAAATTGGAGAGTTCAAACGCGGTATCAGAGGTCAAATTGAAGCTCAAATCATCAGTTTGCCATACACCCAGTACGTTAAATCCATTAACATAGGGAATCTTGTACGGTTGACCATTAACAATTCCTGGTACCGTTGCTGTGGGTTGAGAATATGAAGTAGTTGATGTGGAGCCATAAGCTATGCCTACTGAATTATCGTAAAGACCTCCTAATGCACAAATGGTGGCCTGATACTGAGGAGAATCTGTCACCAGCTTGGGGTAAGGCATTGATGAGTACTTTGATTCCTCAACATCAAACCAACTGTCCAAGTAGGTACAATCATAGAAATGTTCTGCATTCATGACATAAACATCAGGCTGTACAAGATCCACTCTTAACTGGAACTCCTGGCCCGTATTTATATCTCCTAGTCTAGCATGGGCATTATAAGCAGCTGCACCACTGGCTACTGTTAAGTGAATTTTCGGTATTGGAAGTGATGATGAGGACGGTGCGGGAGTGATTTTGGCACTGGAACTTGATATAACACTGACTTCAGTAGAGTGTACGGTACCAGTAGTCTCGCCCCGTACTAGGCATAGTACCGAGAGCAAAGTAACCAACAAGGACATCTTAAATGACCATAACAGTGATGATATATAGTCTATTTTGGGAGGAATTTGAGGGAAGGAAAAACTAAAAATATATATAGTCTCCACTTCAAAACTATATTTAGAGAATGAGCCACTTCGGCAGTGAAAAAAATCGGCATAAATTTTTTACACCCATCAATAATTTTGACTTATCAGGAAGTCTGATACTCAGAAAAGATACGATGCTACGATCCTCGGTATATCCATCGTATTCTACTGTCAGATTTGCACTGGGCCTCGCGAGTATGTGGAAAATCTTAAAAAATTTACGACTGGTTATGAACTACCGTTTTTAGTTGTCTTTTGACAATCTTAGGCAATGTATGGCATATTATGTGAATGTAACAAATCAGAATTGACAGAGCAAATATCAAAGCGATTACTTTATAGTTATCAAACTGTAACTAATGGGGCGACCTTATCGAAAACCAACTCTCTTACTGAATCATCTGACAATGTAACAGCGGACTATTTCTATTAAACAAAATATTATATGAGTTGGGATAATTTAGGGCTTATCATGGCTGAATCGACCACAAAGCCCATATCTATAAACACATAATAATCATGTATCCTGGGTTAACACCATATCCACCTTGACCTCGTCCCCCTTAAAACAATTAGATACCTCGCGAATACTCAGTAACGAGTCCTTAATATTGTTAAATGTCGATACCGTATAATGGACATGAATCAAAAGGTCGATCGACCTCCCTCTCGTAGCACACCCCCAAACCTCTCCATATCTACTAACCACTGCCCTCACGTCCTCGCCATTCCGCAAACAAATATTTACCTGTAAGTGCCTGAACTTTTGGAGGTGTTGTTGATACTTTCTCGCCTGCGAGAGGTTCAACCCCCTTTGATGTCCGAATCGGTCATACTGAAGAACATACTTGCAATTATCGTAGATATAGCGGTATATTGAGCTCTGAAGCTGCTGGAAGACCAGGAGTGATTTGAGGGTTTGAATATTGAGGTGCCCATAGATAATGTGGAGTACTTCCTCTGGTAGATCAAGTATTGTGACCATTAAAGTGATGTTCAATTCTCAAATCGGGATAGCCAGAATTCTTAGATTGATAGTAAGGTGTCTCCATTGGTTGAGTTAGCAACCACCAAGGAATTTTTAATAAAGAAACCAGATGGTTCAAATAGTTGAATAAATTTTAGAAAATTAGTAAATTGATTATACTGTGGCTATAGTGTGAGAGTATACAGGTATATTCTACGTGACCATACCAAGCGGTGCAAATATGAAATACCTCTAATAATAAGAGTAGATTAAAATACATTGTGTCGTAAAGCCTTTGATCTCCTCAAGGTATCATTTTTATGATTTCTTAAGGCTCAGTATCATTTTCAATAATCTTTCTCAAAGCCTTCTTACAAATCCATTCCATATCTCAGATCACATTAACGACAAAACATTAAGGTAATACCACATAATGTTCCTATACCCTATCACCTTTTGTCACTATACGGCAATTGTCCAATTACCACCTCAATACTACAATTATAAGCTCCATGTCGAAGTTTTCTACTGATGAATGATGAATATCTCTCAAAAAATTACACTCTTTTCACTATTCGTACAGTTCTTTCAAACACGTCATTGTGTTCATCTCCTTCAAACAATTCGAATTTTGGTTATAAACCCATTCTGAATGGCCACCAGAACTGTGAAGGTATGTTCGTCTTGGTGGTAAAGAGTCGCGGTCGTGCGCCGTCCATGGTGTCGATGGAAAAATTTCCTGCTTACTATCAACACTATACTAGCATACTTGATTTAATGTACTCCATATAATGGTATGTATCACATATTGTCCATGCACTTGATACTTCAATCCATAACACATTTCTACCTTCAACACCGGGACTATTCAAATGATTTCCCCTTCCAAACCTTTAGATTGCGACTTTGCCATCATGCGGACATTCATCACTAATATGATACTAACCTCTAGTTACCATTATATTTATTAACAGCAGCAAAAACCAAACACGTATTGATCGAATTGAAGAATGGGGAAACCTTAAACGGAGACTTGGTCAACTGTGATTCATGGATGAATTTAACCTTGAAGAATGTCATTCAATCATCAGCCAATGGAGATAACTTTGTAAAACTTCCCGAGATTTACATTCGTGGTATTCATATCAAATACTTAAGATTACCGGAGGAAATCATGGACCACGCTAAAGAACAGAATATTTTGAACATGGAACAAAGAAATAGAAACCAAAAGAGAAGGAACAATATTGGAAGCAGAGATAACAGAGACAACAGAAGAGGAAACTATGGCCAAGGTAGAGGAGGATACAACAATCGTCGTTATAATCAACAAGGAAATACTCAAAGTCCTCGTCAAGGCATTTAATTGAGATTATTAATTTCACTATGGACTGGCATCTAGCCCTGGTTGATCCATAGGGCAGGATTATAAGGAGAAAGAAGAATTGCAAAGATGTAACACCAAAATGGATGATTGAAGTTGTCTTGACAAATGGTATGGCGATAACATTTATTCTATACCATCCTTCAATTATATATTCAATTCAATTCTTGGATTTCCCTGATTATGTATTATATAACTTGGGCTTCATACTTTATCCCCTCTGGAATGTTCGGTTTGGGATTCTGGGAAATACATTTTTTTTTTTGTATTTGTGGTGATGCAAATTTTGTAGAGCACAACTTTTAATTATTCTATCTTTTGCTATAATGAGTTACTATTTTATTAATAAATCGAATTCCAATATGCCTTTAACTCCCATAGCTATAAGATTACCTCCTTCTAGAAGAAAAATTATACGAGGCAGATTTAAAGGATATCCTGATTATAGACATCGTCGCTGTTACAAAATCAGTTGTCAAGTGAATTATAAAGCAGAAAATTGTGATTATTGTAAAGTGCTACCGTACTTCCCACTGAAATTGAAACATGAACTATCGAATGAAGCAGAAATAGATTCAGTTAATGTTTGTGGTGTGACTGCGAACACAAAGGTGTCCACCTCCGAACGAAAGTCTAAAAAAAATCACTATCGGACCATGAGTCGAGAACAATTGGATATACGGTTAGCACATTTGATAGGGGAAATCACTCAAATTATTGAAAGTCCCTCAAGAGCACTTCAAAAACGAATTCTCAAAAAGAAATTTGATGAAACAGATATAATATCATATATTGATGGCTGAAGTAGACAAAGGTAGCGAACAAAAAATAGTCTCTAATTTTGTATTCATACAATCTATAAATAGCGAATTACATACTAAAAAATCAGTTCTATGAACTAATTAATCATCTTACAACATATTACAATACCTCAAGAAAGTGTTTAGCTAACACTAACATTCCAACTGCGTAAATCTTCTCTAAAATTGACTTCGTTTAGGAGTCCGTTGACTTGGCGAACATTTTCATCTTCATCCGCATGCTCTTTAGACCATTCATCATAACTTTCATTCAATCTTTTGTTCCAGCCGATTGGATTTTGGGAATTTTCAAAAATATCGTCAATACACCTTTCAGGAGTATAATCCAAGAGTACATTCAATTCTGGATCCCAAGTACTTTCTAAGATTTTACTGTAAAGCTTGGTGACAATTGGATCCATAATTAAAGGTCCCTTATCATTATCAGTTGCCTTAGACTCTGCCTTTTTACCTTTGTGGGCATTGCCGTTTTGGGAGGATTGGGACGTGATTCTATCAGCTTGAGTGCTTTTGGCTTCATCCTTCGGTTCATCTTCACTTTCCGACTCTTCAGAGTCAGAGTTTTCAGAGGACGATATATTGTCTGGGATTACATCCGCTAATCCTTTAAACAAATTTTTACGGTCGAATTGAGGCACATTGAACTTTCCAGAAGTTGGTGAGCCACCCTTTGCATCCTTGGTATCATTTCTTTGGGTAGTGTTAAAAAAGGTCTCGGAAGTTTGAGTAGATGAATCATTAATCTGAAGCTGAGTATGGAAATCGTAATTAGAAGGTAATTCTTTTAATTCTAAGGTCATGTTCAATATGGAATTGACCTTGGCATTCTTAAGCAAATACTTTGAAGTCATGGGTTCTTTGAAGTTCAAATACTCGGTCAAATTGATTTCTAACCGACCTAGCTCCATGGTTTCAATTTTACCTGAGGATTTTTCCAGACTGTTGCGGTGATGGTGGATATCACTCACATAGTAAACCCTCATTAACAAGTATTTATTACCAATTAGATTGTCTCTTCTCTTGAATGGGAACCTCAAATTGCAACTCAAGTTATAGTGGAACAGACACCTAAAGTTGTGAATCTTCTTGGTGGAAGTGGTTGTAGAAACATTTCCCGATGTACCCGAACTAGAAGATCCTTCACCTCCATCATTGGAAGATTGAGTGCCACCATCACCATCACCGGATCTTGAGGGTGATTCTTCCTTACTGGGACGATTACCATGAATAATCTTCTTCAAAGACGGCCTTAAGTTCTTACCGTCCCGAATTTGAAGTTCAATGTAACAATACCCGCTAGTCTGAGGAATATTGGATAACTCATTGATGTTGAGGTTAAAGGAAAACTTTGGTCGTTTTGAGGAAAACATTATGTAGTTGTCAACTAGAATTTATTACTCGAAATAAGTAGTAGTGGGATTGACTTGCTGGTAGGGGTTGCGCCTGAGATTGATTATTGCCAAAATGGACTATATGCACACCAGTGATATCTATCAAGAGCCATCATAGCCTTAAAGATAACAAAGTCATAGTGATCAGTCATAGGGATCGGATTAGGGAGAATTTATTGGATTAAATGGATTGGTTTGAGGGTAATTATACATCTATTCAATGAATTATAACCATCCGTATACACCATATAAAATCCAGGTGGATTTAATGGATGCCATTTATGATACTATAGAGAATGAGTATAAGGTGGGAATATTCGAAAGTCCCACAGGAACAGGAAAGACATTATCTATAATCTGCTCTTCAATGACGTGGCTAAGAAACTACAAACAGAAACATCAGTTAGATAACTTGGAAGGTTTAGAACAGGATGATGATGAACCCGACTGGGTGAAAAATGACTACAAGAACAATATACTCGAGAGATCCAAAAATAAGATTAAGGATTATGAGAGATACTTGGATACTCTTGAAAAGGAATTGTCTCAAAACATTCAACTGACTCATGAATTAAAATTGAGTAAACGAAGAAGACTCAAGCCTGAATATTCCGATGAGGATTTTTTACCACAAAACTATCAAGAAGATTTATCTGATGCCAATTCCAAAATCCAGCGAGAAATTCAATCCTTATTAGGAATAATTAACCATGAGCCTGGACCAGTGGAGACTAATGAGTGCCCAATCAAAATATTTTTCACATCAAGAACACATTCTCAATTGAATCAATTCTCAAATCAGTTAAGACTAACAAGCTTCCAGTCCTCATTTGATGATTTAACTGAAAGAACTAAATATTTGCCATTTGGTTCAAGAAGACAATTGTGTATCAATCCCAAAGTTCGTAATGTTTCAAAAAATGATTCTAATATCAACGATGCTTGTATTGATCTCCAAGCACTGAAAGATGGTTGTGAGTATCTCCCTAAGGATCATTTCAACTCCCCAACAATGGATCGATTATCTGACCTGAGTTTAACCAAGATTCATGATATCGAAGAGTTAGGGGATTTAGGGCGCAATCTCAAAACATGTCCCTATTATTCTATTAGGAAGGGAATAGATAAGACTGAAATTATCTCATTGCCATATCAAATGCTCTTCCAAGAATCTACAAGACAAATATTGAATTTAGACATCACAAATTCTATAGTGATCATAGATGAAGCACATAATATTATAGATGTAATCAGTGCTCTTTATTCAGTCACTATATCAAAAACTGAATTAGAATTGATCATCAAGTCTTTGAAATTGTATCTCGGAAAGTTTGTCAAACGATTGAATAGTGGAAACAGAATTCATTTGATGAAAATTATCAAGCTATGCCAGTTATTAATATCATATATAACTAAAAATGGGAGCTTCATCAATTCAGGTGATCTGATCGATGTTGATGATTTGTTTAAGGGTACAAACGCCGACTTGGTTAACATCCACAAGTTAGAAACCTTTTTAAACAAAACTAAGATCGCATACAAAATTGAATCTTATTTGGAGAAAAATACAGAAGTCGAAACCAGTAGTTCTAATCCTTTGTTATTCAAGTTGATTCGATTTTTAAAGTCACTAACAAATCCTTCTAAAGAAGGGAAAATATTTTGGGATAAATCGTCAACAGGAGCAATTTCCATAAATTACATGCTTCTAGATCCAAGTGAGATCTTCAGAGATATCGTAACCAAAGCTAGATGTGTGCTCTTATGTGGTGGAACTATGGAACCAATGTCAGATTATGACAACTACTTATTCCCATATATTCCACAGGATAAAATCAAAAAATTTAGTTGTGGCCATATTATTGACAAAGAGAATTTAAGAGTATTCCCAATAAAATCCTATCATGGGATGGAATTTGACTTTCTGTTTGAAAAGAGACTGAATGGTCGGATGTTGGAAAATCTTGGGGAGACTATACTTAAATTGTGCAAATGTATTCCCTTTGGTGTAGTGGTATTCTTTCCAAGTTACAAATACTTGGAGTTTGTGATTAACATATGGAAAGATTCTCCGAGTAAAATCTTCGATAGATTATTATCAATTAAAGAAGTATTTCATGAACCTAAGGATTCATCATCGGTTGAAACCCTTTTATCAGAATATTCTAGTGTCATTCAAAGTAAGAAAGGTGCTATTCTATTATCAGTGGTTGGAGGAAAAATGTCAGAAGGTATCAATTTTTCTGACGATTTAGCTAGAGGGGTCATAATGATAGGTTTACCATATCCCAATGCGTATTCGGGAGAGATCATTGCCAAACGGAAATTTATAGAGAGTCATACACTAGAGAATGGTGGGACATTGGCAGAGGCAAATGAAGCGTCTCGAAACTTTTATGAAAATATTTGCATGAGAGCAGTTAATCAATGTGTGGGAAGAAGTATTCGACATATTAAAGACTATTCTAATATTTTTTTGATCGATCATAGATATGAAAATCCCCGAATTCTTTCCAAATTGAGTGGGTGGGTAAAGGAAAGAATCGAAAAGTCTACAGATATAGATAAAGTAGCAGAAGAAGTGGAGGAATATTTCAATTCAAAATTAGTGAGCAAAGCAAGTTAATTTAATCTTAAACTTCACGTCAGTATATATAGTTAATTCATCTCTCATATACCACGTCACTTCTTAGTACCCATTTTTCTCCTCTGTTAACTTTTTCTCCTTCATGCTTCAAGCAATCATCACCATGTTTATGCAATAATGCCATACCTTTTCTAGGGTGTATATTTAAAGGCTTCGCTCCTCTATAATCTGGATAAAAAATGGTTCCACCTCCTTCAAACTCATCGTCTCCAGTCAAGTATATTAATAAAGTCCATTTGGTTTTTCCCTTTAAAGTTCCAGATTCATTTCTAGCACATATCACTGAATCATCATAGTGTTGGTTAAAATGATGACCTTTCCGATATCTGTACACTCTTAGTTGGGGATTCAACCCACATGCATCTTGGAAGGTTTTGTTGATTTCCTCTAACTCTTCATCTTCATAATCAACCTTTTGGAGTAGTATCTCCCGCATATATTGCCATAAGTTTTGGGCTGCTTTGAAATCATTCGTAGCAGCACGGTCATTAAGTCTTAAGGCATACTCTTTGCTTTTGATTAGCGGGGTTGTTTCAAGTCCAAGATTCTTTTCAAATGATTTGATCAATTCGTTGCACAACTCTTTGGAGAAGAAGTTGTTGATGGTAATAATTTGATCTGAGACTATGATTTCTGGTTGAGGATTAAAGTATGGGGTTTTCCCATTGGATACATTGAAGAAGTTATCGGGAAACGTATAGCCCTTTTCTGATTTCTTTGGTGGCATTATAAAAACATGTACTATATATGATTTTGAATATCAGGTCGTGTAATGGTCAAGCTATATATAATATACATTTATAACAGAGATTCCAAGTTAATAAGTAAACTGTAAGTTTCTCTGGGCATTTTGTATTGTACCATCCCAGCGTAAATCATACAGTTTTTAGCAATTTGTTTCAATCTCGTCAACTCTTCCCTTTCATTACCTAAAGCTTGATATCTTCTTGTTAAGATTTCATAGTTCAATTGAGAAATGGCGGACATGATCATAATTAATAATGAAGGAATGATTTTAATTAAATTGTCATCCATTTGATTAGATTGAATGAGTTCAGTCAACTTTCTAATTTTAATTAAATCATCATTGGCATCAATAGGAATCAACCCTAATTTAGCAATTTCATTGATAACTCTATTCCAATCTCTCTTTAAGAATATATCCCTAATATCAATCACCAATAATAATAAATCACAAGTATCCTTAACTTGTAAATTGATATTTTGCATAATAGATCCATTATTTTTGAATATGTCCATCAATTGTCTGGCCAACAATATTATGTTGTTATCCACATTATCACTTCTTGGTTTATTATCATCTCTACCTCCATTGAATCCATTGAAAGTTTCATAATTTCCAAATTCTAAAATTGGCTTGTCCAATTCCGTTGACGATAATATTTCGGCAAGTAATTTGTTAACCAAAGATATGACGGTATCAAATTCTTGACACAATTGATATAATAACAATGCATCAAATATTCTTCCATCTTCTTCACATTTGATAGCACTAACTTCAATGATTTGATTGTAATATGAATCTAAAGAGTCTAATCCAATAAGGGATCTTTGTCTTTCTAAAATCCCCGGAGTTTTCACTCCGTTGATTGGATTTAATTCTCCCAATAACATAGAAAATTCTCTAGTCACCAAAATCAACTCTCTTAAAGCTTCATGACATTTATCAAGTTCTTCTTTGGAATTACCACCCTTGGAAAGTCCAATCAAAATCAAATATTGACATGCAACTTTTGGATCACTTATTTTAAATGTTCTAGTAAACGAACCAATTAATCTGCTGAAGTTAATCAAAAATTCGTTTTCATGAACAATAAGTAATTCATCTTTATTGGAAAAGCTTGGAGTTCTAAGTAAACCATAATAATTCAATCCAATTGCTAAATGAACTGCATCACATTCGTTGATTTGTTCATATGTATATTGAACAGCCAATTCAAAAAGACCAACTAATATCAAAGTTTTAAGGTATAATGGATTGTTTGAGGAAGTATTAAAATTATTTGGACCCAAACTAATAATTTTATGTTGTAAATTAATTAAACTGTAGTTTTCAAACACTAATGAAGAGTCAGTGTTAAATTGATTTTCATTAATGATTGATAAGTGGAACCACAACCAGTCTTCAATACTCAAGTTAATTGATTGAGGTAATGATTTTTTATTTAAATCACACTTTCCAATGATCTTATAAACTGAATACTTATAAGGATCAAATTTGCCATCAATACTTCCTGCATTGCTGTTATTGATGTAAAATTGGAATTGTTGAGTAAACTCTGAGCGTAATCTTTGTACCAAATCCGAAGGAATGACATGATTTTCACTTTCAACATATTTCTTTAAGTAAACGGGGAAGTTTGAATCAAATTTGTTGAAGGTGTCCTTGTTTCTTATAGTGAACTCCAAGGCATCATTGTATAAACCTGCTCTAATGAAGTAAAAAATCAATGCCCAAACAGGAGTGTTATTTACATTCAAAGTTTTGGATAATAATTGAGAATCATTTTTCAAAATAATCTTCTCAATGAAAAAAGAAACCTTATTCAAGTTTGTAGCAGGTGAAAATTGTGGAGCCTTACTTGAATCCTTTAAATATATCTGATCGATATAGTTGTAGAATTCAGTCTCTAAGTATGACTTACTGTTGGTGATAATTTTTCTATGCAAATTTGAAATTTCATCATCTGAAGTGCCTTGATATGCTTGGTAAAACTTTTGCTCTTGGTTAGTTTTGGTGAACTTTTCGTTAGTTAAATCAATTAAGATTTTCCATACTTCGGAAATTTGTTTTGATTTTAAGTCATTTTGGAACTTGGATAATTCCATCATGTTTAACCCAAACAGAAAGTTACCACGTTCTAATCTTGATTCATTTAACTGATAAATTATTTTGGCGTGGTTTTCGAACTTATCCCTTGATACTTGTTTAACGGAGGCTGATCCATTAGTATTGAGAGGTGCCAACATGCTATAAGAACCTGATATTGATTGATTCCAAGTGATTGAATCTTTTAAGGCAGCAGGAGAATTGTTACCATTTGATTTCAAGCCAATGGATTTTCTCAACTCATCTCTTCTGACTTTCCAATCTATAGATATATTTGAAGTTATAAAATTATCAAAATCTTTGGAAGCCAATGTTAATGATTGTTCAATAGTATTTAAAATGTTTTCGTTTTTCTTTGAAATCAAATAGTTTTCAAGGTTATCATGAGGTGAAGTACCTACTGTAGTATGTGATGAATTAGATGATGAATTAGAACCTTCAGCTGGAGGAGGTAGATTGATGGATCCAAGTTCATTTTCAATTTCTTCAGCATTGATTCCACTTGAGGCCAACAAGTAGTGGGCCTTGGTATAGTTGGTATCCTTAGACACATCATGCTTTCTTAAAAGTTGGGATTTTCTTTGTAATTCATTTAAAGTAAGATGAATAGATCCAAGCTCAAGATTGTCAGCCTTAGGCAAATTGTGAGCCGATTCCAATAAATCTTTCAAGAGCTTGGTGGTGGAGCCCGAGTTGATAGAATTAGGTAATGTAGTGGCATTGGTAGAGCTTGTGGTAGTACTAAGGCCATTGTTTGGATTGGACAAATTGTTATTATTGGCGTTGTTCAAGGACCCGAAACCGGCACCAAAGCCAGTGGAGGCTGTGGTTGATGATTGTGTATTATTCTGACCAAAGAGAGACATCACTAAATTCTTAAATTCAATGGAATCACAAGCCAAAGTTGGATTGGTTGTTTATGGTCGTGTTTTTGGGGCTTTCTTTTCATCATTTTCAGTGAGAGGTAAAATTGGTTACCCGGCTTGAATGCGATGGCTGCGACTATAAATTGACGCCAGTGCCCACTTTTTTAAAACCATTAACTTTGTCCAAAAGTAATCCATCACTTAGACAGTGCATTGAAATGGGTCTCATGAGAGCGATGCCTCGGACCGCTAGTGGAACCAGTTCTTGGTTTCATGGACCGACTTGTTGTGTATCGTAATCCGGGATCACCCTATCATTATTAAATGCGATTGTTGATGGAAAGATCAAAGTGTATCTTTTAAGAACCTGTCTGGAAAATGATGAAAGAGAGGTGTCAGGAGGTGCATATATTTGTAGTTACTCATTGAGCTGTAAAGATTTGAAAGATTTTAAACATTACTTTGTTGAGTTAATGTCTATTGTATAGGTGCCTGGTAAACCTTTCCTCACCCGTAAGATGGAACTTAAATGTTGAAATATTTTGCTTGGTTCACTATCCGCCTACTCATTTGCTTACAGTAAGATAATTATTATGTCTATTAGTCTATTAATCCCGATTTTATAAGTCCTTGTTTAAACAAACGTCTGGAAATTCCACCTCTTCATTGTTACCTAATCCTCCTGCAAAAGTCTCACGACAAGACCACTTCTTTACTGGGAAAAACCAGTATGCCAAAGCCCAAACAATATACACGGCTGTTACAGCTGAAGCATAATTCATGTTACCTGCATTAACAGGCATGAATGATGGGAATGAGAAGAAAATTAAGGCGAAAAAGGCCCAGAAAACAGTAACAATGTTACAGAAAAGTCCCAATTTTCCTAACCAGAAAGGTCCATGTCTAATATTGTTTCTACCTCTGTAAAGAAGACATGCCGTAGGAACGAGGTAACTGAGTAAGAGGAAGGTAATACATCCTACCACCATAGAATTAAATGCTGCATCACTAGCAAGATAAAGAAGACCCAAAAGTGCTACCCAAAATGTAGAAAAAAGATGAGCATTCAATGGAACACCGAGTTTTGGATCAACGATAGCTAACCATTTGGACATTGGTAAACCATTATCTCTAGCAAATGACCAACAAAGTCTTGTTTGCCAAGTTTGAGCAGATATAGTACATCCACAAGCAGTCAAGAAAATCAAAGAACCCAAACAAATAGCACCAGTCTTATTATTAAGAGCTTGGTAGTAAATATCAAGAATTGGCATACCAGTGGATGAAGTATAAATAGCATCCAAATTACGGATACAGAAAAACATCGCGATAGCATAAGTGAAAGACGTAACAAACCCAATTGTCACAGTACCAATAATAGCCTTTGGGATATCAGTTTTTGGCTTTTCTGTTTCTTCAGCCAAGTGACAAGCAGAATCAAGACATGAGAAAGACCAGTTAGGATTAATCAACCCCACGATAAATGCGATTCCAGCAGATGACCAACCGGTATTATTATCGAATTCGGTAAACACGAAAGCTGCATCTCTATAGTGACCTCTAGAGCAGACTAACACAGTAATGGTGATCACACAATAAGAAAAAAGGGAAGTGTATAAAGCAGCAGTACCTAAATAAGGTAACCATTTACCATAACAATTGAATAAAGCAATAAAGATATTGACAATTTGATAAATCACAAATAACTGCCATTTGTGTACCACATGATCAGGATGAGAAAGAACCCAAAACCCCATCAATTCGGTGGCAATAGCAAGTGCCATAGATGCACAAGTGAAAATGGAACCAGCCCACGCTAATGATCCACACATATAAGCAAAAAAACCTGAATACTTTTTAGGGGCCAATACTCTGGACCAAACATACTGACCACCAGCAGAGGGAATGGCAGATGATAATTCAGAAAGAGTTACACCAATACAGTATGAAATGAAAGTAATGATGATAATACCATAAACAATCAAAAGAGGACCTCCTGATTGAATCCCGGTAATCAAAGATGCAGAGATACCAAACCAAGAGTTGGTGAGACCAAATCCGATCGAAATGATCGAATATGTGGAGAAAGTTCTCTTTAACTCACCAGTAACAGGCTTAGCACCTGAAGAGGGTGTAGTGGAGAGATCAAAAGTATCTGAGGACTCACGTTTGGATGCCGGTTCTTCTGCGGCAGCCGAGAACGCGAGATCGTGTTTCTTAAACTGGTAATCTTGCTCTTCGAACTCCATCATTAGTGTGAAAAGATGGGTAATGCGCCCTTTATATAGATCTCGCCGAAAATATACGGCGATACGTTGGGTGCATGTGAGATTGGGGCTCCAATGAAAAGTGCGACTTCCGGCTACCCATATCGATAATTAGACTCTATTAAAATGGAGGAGAAGATTGAAAAAATGGGGTAAACTTAATATCAAAAGATTATGAAGTATTAACGATGGATAAATGTTTAATACTACCAGCAATTTGGACCTGTTTGAAATACCAATGCTGATATCATATTAATCAGATCCGACTACCTCACGCGCACAACGGTCTCGTAAAATTTTGCTCCACAATAATAGCCAGAGGAAAACGGTTATGTTGCCCAACAATTGATTGTTCAAATCGTCTAACAAGCTTTGAAGAATTCACTTGCATTGGAAACCTAAAATGGATCGACCAATAGCTAAGAACAATATTGACTATATTCTGATAATGGTATAATTATTAGCAAAATGGGAATAGTGGGAGATTTACCAAGACCAAGAATGCCTCCATAGGGACTCAAAGGTAAGGTAAGAGAGCATAAAACAATTTTTCTAGCGAATTTAAAACCGTTGGATCCTAAAGATTTTGGTACCTTTTAAACAAAGTAAATACCCACAGTGGAATATACTAAATGAGTGAGCAGAGGAATAACCAAAGCAAACTGATAATATCGAGCAGGAGCGGAGGAGATTTTTTCGTGAGAGTAAATGTAACGAAATTAAGAAGTCAAGACCAAAAACCAAGACTAAAATAATCAATCTAAAATTAACAATAGGCTATTGTAGGTAAACTTAACCAGCTATCAACATTTATAAGAATAGAAGAACGATTCATTTCAACTAAAGGATGAAATGGAAGGGCTCAATGTAACGTTACATGTGACTCTCAGTCATCTATGCATCGTACACAAGGTGTTTGACTGTATCTGGGGATTAGCCCAGTTGCTCCGACGGTCAATCCCGGAACCTCCAAGGCTTGTTCTATTATAGGAAATAACCAGTGCACCCGCATGTCATAACCAGATTATGGCATCATTAAAAGAATGTAAAAGAATCCGTTGCAAAGTCAAGGCATTGCCACCACCCTTCATTTTCAACCTTATACCCTATCCCTAATTAATTAATTTGTAACTTGATTGTAAGCCGTATTTATCCGGGTCAGTAAAGCGCTATTTATTAGTGTCTCATACATTTTTTCGACTCCTCCCACTCTCACTCATTAAAACGAAAGTATTTCTCCACCATCAACTCTTTCTAAAACCAGCCTACCATCTATTTTTCCATTTCAATCCTTGCCCTCGGCTACTCCCCATCTCATCTCTGTGCATCGATTGCTCACTTCTGTTCCACTTCCTTTACTACTGCCTACGCCATCGGCTATCATGAGTAGTGCCCCCAACTCCAACGAAGTGTTTGCAGGTGGTGCCACCACCTCTCAGCATGTGGATGCTCATGATGAAGCCCACTTTGAAAACACTACTTTCAAGCTTAAACGAACCCGCTCTTTGGGCTTGTTGGATGAGTTTATCTCCCCAGACAAGGATTCCAAAAAAAGTGATGAGTCTCATTCACCTCCGGATTTAACAGTGAATACAGCAGTTGAATCATCTGAGGATGAAGAATCATTGCTCTCGCTGAACGCCATGACCTTCAAGAGTCCGGAATTGTTACCTCACGATGATACTGACATTGTGTTGGAACCTTCTCGGCACGTGGACTACTTATCCCATAAATGGGATGTTACAGATATTTCTCGTTCGTGGCGATATGTCATCTCCAAAAGAAAAGATGTGGAAGATTCTGCAAGGCTTGAAAATGCCTCTTGGAGAACTTGGGCTCAAAGAAGAAGTAATTTAAAGACCATTAATCCGGAACTCCTTAATTGGTCTAAAGATAGTGATGTCACTTGGCTTTACGGACCCATTCTTATGGATGACAACACTGCTTCTTCCAAATACAATGATGATGATGACTCCGAAAAATGTAAACCTTCCATGACTACCGCCACTTCAGCAGTAGCTGGTGATATCTCCCTACCCAACAAAAATGCCAATCGGAATCGCCCTAAACCCATTTTGAAGAGAAGAACGGTTGAGGATATGATGATTAGTCACTCTAATTTGTTGAAGCTCCAGTTAGCTACCAATAAAATGTACCAAAAGCAAAGAGAAAAGCAACAACTACAATTAAAGCTTCGCCAAGAAGCAGAAGCAAAGAAAAGACAACAAACTGATAAAAAGACTCCCGACTTTGATGACTTTGATGCCATATCCGCGAAATTGAACTCTCAATACAAAAATTTGAGTGGTGCTCAGGCTAGCTCGCAATCAAATTCGCTCGTAAACCTTCAACAACTTATAAAGAAGAATTCATCCAACAACTTATCCAAAACTCTGGATACTCATGCCAATGATTTAACAAGCAAAACTGATGATACTAATGATAATGTGACTCCTTCTATTCATGACCATTCTGATGAAGTTTTATCACCTCAAGTGAACGAATCAGCTTCAAGGCACCTCGAAGGTGTTAGAATCCTTAATCCTGAAACTAAAATCGCAAAGGAAAATCGTCATATTCATTTCAATGATGAAGTCATGCAATGTATCTCAATTGATAGATTTTCAGATGATGAATTTAATGATGACTACTATGATAGTTACGATGAAGATGAAAATGGAATGAACCAAAGCTATTATTATGATACTGACCACGATGATGAAAGTGGATATTCCTATGGGGATTATCGTCGTACTGCCACTAGAACTGCAACCCCAGGACCAAGCTCAGCATATGCTAGTGATGATGATCATGAAGCAGACGAAGATGAAGATGACGATGATGACGATGATGATGACGAAGAAGGTGGATTTTTTCTTAATGTCAAGTCACCAACATCTCATCCCACTGCTTCTATCCCTTTCAGTTCCACCAAGACTTCAAGTCCAGGACATAAAGAACCAGATAATACTGAAGATACCGAGTCTATCTCGACCAATAATAGCAAGGTGTATAAAACCATTCAATTGTTACCTTCAACTACGTTAAACTATGGCTCAGATGAAGAAAGTACGGAAGAAAACCCATACACTTCTAGTTTATCTCATAATGTTGACAACAACAGTCGTAGGGGTTATGATTACTATTATGATTATAATTCTGTCTATACTGTGGATCCTAATCATGCAATTTATGGAAGTAATAAAAAAGAAGTACCTGAAGTATGTGATGTTCCTGAAAATATTAGCATGGGATCGAATTTTGATTATGAAATCATTGAAAATGACGATTTTCAACCTCATTCTCCCACTGAAGGTATGCCCATAATCAATCCAGCTGTTATTAATAACAATAATGTTAACAATTACCCATTCCAAAGTAAAACTCCAAAAGAACAAGATAAACCCAAAGCGTCACCATTTCAATTAAGTGATTCTGAAGATTCCAGTGATGAAGATTCTGATGAAGGGACTTTATCTATAGGTGCTAGAAGATCCAGTCAGTCGTTGGCTCAACTGGTATTTAATAAGGGAGGTTTAACCTCAAATGAAGAAAATCATTATCCCACCAATTTGAACCATCCACAACCGATTTCAGCCCCCGTTTCAAGCATTAACCCTAACCACTCCTCAACTTCTATAACCAAACAACCTCATTCTTCAAATTCATTATCTGAGCTGTTTTTCGCTGGTGGGATGACTAAACAAAAACAATCTAACAATAATTTATCCCAACTGTTTTTTGGAGGAAGTGGGATCACGGACAAAAGTGCCAATTCATTATCTGAACAATTTTTCAACAGTAGTCCAAACAATAATGCATTTTCACCATCTCCAGACGGAACAAGTCAGAAATTGTCAGGCACACAAAAAAAAGCTTCTCCATTACCACCACATACCACATCTACGAATGCATTTCTGGGTAATTCCACCCCTCCTTTAGCCGAAAGTGGCGAATCACAAACCAGTTCTGTGGGAGCCCTTCAAAACACTCGTCCGAGTACGAATACTTTTGTGTTTGATAGTGATTCTGAATCTGAAGATGAGTTCATGGAAGATGTTCCTATCTCCGCCGATAACAATTACACCCCTAGTTATGCCTCACTCTCACAAGTTGCTGGTAAAAATGGAATAAGAAATATTACTCCTGATGCATCACAAATCGAATCTCCACCCGCTGCTGAAGGCAAGAGTAAGATTGTTGATCAAGCAAAAGGATTTGCTAACCATATTTTGGGTGGCTGGAAGAATCAAAATTCTGGAGACTCCGATGTATAAAGCTACAGGATAGATAGTTCAACTTTCTATCTGTGATGAGTGATGGATATAAGTGTTACATATTAATATATACGTATATTGACCTATTCATAAAGGCAACTTCTAGTAATTAAAATTATTCAAGTATCTTGTTAATGTTAGTATTGGAAGCTAACACTATATCATAGGCTTTATATGGTGTAACGTTATAGATATATATGGTCATTGATAAGCCTATCTACATATAGTCACTAAGATGGCTGCTAACCCTGCAGCGCACGACTCGCAAGATCCATAGCAAGTGACTCCAATCTTCCCCATAAGCTTCTTGCTTTAACCATCATGTTCTGTCAATCTTTACCTATTACACATCTCCTTAATCTACCGGTAATTCTCCTTTCGGTGGTGCTCCCTGTACCGTTTGAATTTTTCCAAACCAGCTCACGACTCAATTCTAAACCTGATACCCAAGATGATGGGAAATGTGAGTTGATTGGTACGTTCTCCCTCTTGACACAAGCGGTTTTGGGTCTCTTATGCCTTTCCTCATTATTAGTCAAACGTTACTATGAGTTTCCTTTAAGAAGAACGTGGTCAGTGTGGCTCTTTGATGTACTAAAACAATTGATAGGAGCGTTAGGAGTTCATATCTTCAATGTGTTCTTGTCTATCATGAAGACAAGAAAGTCCGATGGCCACCTCTTTGGCTTGGATACTCCAGACGATGATGTCGTTAATGATGACCCATGTGATTGGTACTTTCTTAGTATTGTATTTGATTGCACGATTGGAGTGTATATTTTGTATCTTGTGTTTCAAACAATGACAAAGTTCAGCAAGAAGTACCTTCATATGACCCAAATAGATTCGGGAAACTACGGGCCAGATTCCAATAAACCTTCTACTCGAGCATTTTTGAAACAATTATCGATTTATTTCATTTCATTGATGATCACCAAGTTTTTGATTTATGGCATAGTTGAGTGCTTTGAGACTCAGTTGTTGTGGTTTACCAGTCATGTATTGTTACTTTGGCTCGATGAATATCCCGATGAGTTTGAAATATTCATAGTGATGTTTGTGGTACCTATAGTGATGAATTGCTTACAATTGGTATTGATTGATAATTTTATCAGGAACCAGGCATGGACGAAGGTTAATAGGCGAGTTTTGAGCGAGCTCCATGAAGATGGAGAAACTGAAAGCATGCTTCGAGAAGAAGCTAATCTTTATCTCGCACAAGATGAAAGTGGAGATCTTCATAAAAACAACGATACCCCCGCCAACTACAATAGCGACAGCAGCACCAGTACGGTTGCAGATGATGACACCAACAAATCTTATGGCACATTCACTCATGTATAGATTGTACAGTTCATGACCATGGTATTTATTTCTATATACATAATAACTAATCAACACCATTATTTACAAGGAAGGTGAGTTGAGTTGGCCAATATCACTGTAGAAGTAAACAGAATCAGTGACTTCTAAATTATCCGAGTCCATGACCTATCAATAAATCTTGGATCTAAACGGGGTAACTAATTCAAATTGAACCCATAACCTTTCATACAAGTCTTGTACTGAGTGATGATGGAGTCACACTTTCCACTTTCTTGACCATTAAACAAAAGGCATTCGTCTCTTTGCTTCTTCTCATCCAAGCATACACAGCATGGCTTGTACTTTTGTTGTTGTTGGGGGGCTTCAGTGGACATGTTGATGAAAAATTAGTAATGACTGACGCACCTATATATACACAGTGTGGCATGAGCAAATAACAAAGATCAGAAATAACAGGCTACAGCAAAAGAGCAGATACAAATAGATTAGTAAAGATCATGTTCTTCGGTATTGTCGGTTTGAGTAGTTACAACTCACTGAAATGTTGTAGATTTGGTCAAACTTTTCAGAGAGCTGCTCGGACTTCCACTAGCCACGCACTCATCTGATGGAACGTATCATTTTACAATAATACCGGAAATTGCTATTGTCTTAAATAGATCCATATTACCAGCCAAGTTCATGGTTTTATAACTCTTTTTTAGACTGTTCATTTTTATGCTTTTTCCTCATTGATAATTGTCTACAATCTGTGTTCAAAACTTTGGTAACATAGCCATAAATTGACTCGACTCAGTTGAACGATTAAATGATCACAGTACTAAGTTCAATTACAGTTCCTGACTTACTTAACTGAATGTATTTTTCAGATTCAAATTATCATTTACGCTGTACAGTCACCTCGGTTTACTCGCGGAATGTGCAACACAACAACATCAAATATGAATAGATTTGATCTCTGGCAGTAAGAAAGTTTTGAGAATTAAATGATTTATATAACTAGGTACCCACTCACTATTACTCTTCTAAAACCTCTAATTATGTCACTATCTAAATAAAGTCACTAGCATTTCGGTTGTCGCACCGTTACTGTTTATATGTCGCACTTATATCCACCACCTCACTCCGATCACTACCGTTCAATCTCACAGTTCCCCACGCTACATCCTATAACTATCATGTCCCGTGAATCACTTCTGCTTCACTCGGACCCTAGCACTAATCGACCCTCATTGGATGGAAGCGTGGATATTAATGACGATCTCGCTAATGGCTCAGAATACTCACTAGGTTCTTACGTATCTCAATCAGGTCCTGTCTCAAAAGTATCAGGTTCGACATCTTTCAGAAACAGTATCGATGCCGAAAGTACGTTTCTGTCATCGGCATACTTCAATATCTTCAATTCCTCCAGCATTGACGACAAATCATTTTCTCCCTTAGGTCCAAATTCAATTTATGAATTGACTATAGCATCTGATCTTGCTCGTATTAACAAGAATAGACCTCCAAAGAATTCTGTCATCATAAATGGAGGTACTACCACCGTGACCAATTTACGAACTCCCTCCATCAAAGAAATTCCTCAGATCCACCTCCTGAAACTTGCTCAGAAGGTTAATAGTAAAGATCTTGAAACTCAGTATGTGAAGGATATACTCGACGATTATCGTAATTTTGAACTGAGCTACAAGCAATTGACTGAAGATACTTTACAAAAGTTTGTACAACAAGCAGAAGTGGATAATGATGGAATATCGGCATCATCTTCCATCAAAAACTTTAAAGACGACCTTGATGGTGATAACATAGAATCTGTACCTTCAATCTATGCTGACCCCGACTTCAGATTGGATGACCCAAGAGTGTTTAAAGAAGTGATAGAAAATTCATCCATCTTACCCCTGGATTCTCACGATTCCACTTCCGATTTGATCAACAGCAATGATCTTCAAGAAAAACTCTCTCACTATTTAGACGTGGTGGAAATAAACTTGATCAAAGAGATCTCTAAGTCGTCTGAATCATTTTTCAGCACCTTAGGAGATATTGAGCTGATTAAATCGCAATCCAATGATTGTTTGAATCAGTTCCAGGGCATTGTGACAAACTTGGAAAAATTGGAGAAGGACCACGCTCAAACAGGGTTAACTATTTTGGATAATTTGGTTAAAAAACGAAATGTGGAACATTTGGAATCTTCATTATTGCAATTACAATATGTTGTATCTATATTTGATCTTGCCAATAGATCCTTCAATAATGGAAACTATTCCAAATGCTTAAATGAAATCGTCGTGGTAGAGAACTTAATTCATGGTGTGGCTCGTAATGAGATCTTTGATAATGACATAAAACTTTTATATCCTGAATTCACTTATCCCTTAGTTCAATTGGTTCATTTACCAGCATTAGTCAATCTCAGAAACGATCTTGAAAATTTAAAAAATGAATGTTCCAAGGGCCATATCAATGACTTCATTAATCTTTTGTTAGAAGACTTAAGAAATTACTACAATTCTGTCGAGACACAAGATACCTTGAACAGGATGTATGTTTCCAATGACAAAACTAGGAAATATGCCAGTAATCCTGTGAATAATAGTTATGTCACTATTTCAGAGTCTGAAAAAGAAAAATTATCTCATTATATAAAAAACTTGATCAAATCTGGCCATTTGACTCAAGCCTATTCCGCATATCAAGATAGAATTATTATAGAGGTTAAAAACATTATCAAACAGAATTTACCCACCTCGAACACTCAAGATCTGTCCAATACATCATCTAGAGCATCTTCTGTTCCTCCAGAATCAAATTCTCAACCTCCTAATACTCTTTCATCCAATATAAAATCATTGACTCCCAAAGAGTTCGAGACCATGCTAACAAAGACGTATACAAGTTTGTCTGAATGTTTACGCCGTCTTACTGCTCATCAAAAAGCATTATTAGATCTTGCATTAACGGCGTTACCACCTTCATTATCTCAAAATATTGATGTCATGGCTCTAGATATAACTACTGCTATTCATAAAGCTATTGAATTAACTCAAATTAGACTCACTAAAGTCATTAATGTGAGACTGGAACAAACAGCCGATCTTCCTGTTAGCTATTATCTCAGACTTTATGCCATCTCATCTGCATATTTACAGGAATGTGAATTGATAAATCCTGGTTTTAACTCAAGTGGTACTGGAAGCTCATTAAGTGAATGGTTTAAACATCATGTCACTTATTTTGTCCACAGATTCCATCTGAATGCATTAAGAGCTCTTGTTGCTGATTGTGATCGTGAAGTTTGGAAGGAATTGACCCTGCCTGAAAGTATCCATGAATGTCAAGTAATTGTTGATGAGTTACTAGGTTACAGCAAGTACATAACCAGTGGTGGGAAAATTGGATTTTCGGGAAATACATGGTTGGATGTTATGGACTTTTACGTTGATAAGAATTCGCATCAAAAGAAAGCTGAAAGTATCGATGAAAGTCTCACAAAAGTCAAGGTTGGTGATACAGAGTTCATGGTTCCAGATCTCATCAGAAAATCTTTGAAGCACGTTAAAGATTACATCATTATTTCTAAGATTTATCCTCATACAGCAACTTTAATCGAGAATAATATCTTGAATTACTTTAAACTCATGAACTCCAAAGCTTCACAAGCGGTCCTAAATGCGGGTGCTACAAGAACCGCAGGATTAAAGCATATAACAACCAAACATTTGGCATTATGTATTCAACTTGTCGAGTTTAATATTGAGTTTTTGACAAATATTCAATACATCCTTCCTCATAATAGACCCGAGGGACAGAATGTTTCTGAAGAGTTAAATTTTACCAGAATCATTAGTAACTATAAGGATCATGAAAATGAATTATTCTCAAAATTGGTTTCGATTATGTATGATCGTACCAATACTCATTGTGCTGCCATTTTAAAAATCGATTTTTCAGAACCAATAAAACACCCAAAACAATGTCACCCATACATGGAAACATTGGTGAAAGATACATTAACCGTTGCCAAAGTATTATTCAGATACTTGCCTGAATTGAAATGCTCACTTATTCTTCTGCAAGTTTTTGATAACTATAAAAAATTGTTTATTGAATGTTTCTGTACCAAATTGCCTCAATTCAAGGATTTCAATGAGAAGCATTCATTACTTAAAGATATTGATTACTTCAGGGTGAAATTAAGTGAACTACCAGGATATGGTAATTCGGGTCAGGTAATTTGGGAAAACGTTAATGCCTTGCCTACAGAAGAAGATATGAAGATGGATGAAGTCATGAGAAACAACATCAAGGCTGCTGCTGAAGCTAATGAGAAGAGACAGGTTGAAGAAGAACCAAAAATTATCGAGAATTCAAACCCCGAGAACTCCCAAGCTCCTTCTAATGAGGAGAGGCAAGAAGAAAAATCAGCAGTTCTAGAAAATCATGAAGCGAATATTACTCAAATTGAATCATCTAAAAAAGAAGTTGTTGATACATCAGAGGCTAAATCTACAAATAAATCCGAATCCATTGAACTGAAAGGACAATCGGAAGAGGAGAACCCAAGTGAAGTCAAAGATGCAAAAGAAGTAGATGACAATCCCGAATCTACTGTAGATTCAGAACATTCTCAAAAAAGCTCTGAACGTGTCTCAATTGAACCCAAAGAGTCGAAAGAGATAACCAACAATTCTGACTAGAAAACCAATCATCATACGTGGGTTAAGTTTATATACTATTATAGAATTATATAGATTCCACCCTTAAATTAAATTCTCCGTTGGAGTTCTTAACAAAAGCTTTAGAGTTTTCGGTAATTATGGCATCAATCAACTCATGAGGTGCTACATCAAAAGCAGGGTTCCAGACAGAGATCTCTGGAGTAGCGATACCGACTGTAAGTTTGTCACCTACTTCGGTAACACCAGCTTCATTAACATTTAAAATAGGACCCTTTAAAGTGGTCAACTCATTTGCTGGACGTTCTTCAATAACGATGTCTTCCCCAGACTTGGTGTTCAAATCAATGGTAGTTCTTGGAGCAGCCACAATGAATTTAATCTTTTCATTGTCACCTAACTTATAATTAAATTGATTAGCAATGGCAGCCAATTGGAAAGTCCCAATTTTATTTGCCGAGTCACCGTTCTCAACAACTCTATCGGCACCCACAATTATAAATTTGACAGGAGCAGACAGGGACTTTATATTCTTTTTCTGAATGTTCAAGGTATTGATTAGCGAGGTTACCATATTGTCACAAATCAAAGTGAAGGGAATTTGTTCATATTTCAATTCGTAAGTAGTTAACTTTGCACCCTGATTATAAGGTCTAGTTTCACAAGGGTAAACTTGATCAAGCCAGAAATCATTGCCTGAATCCTTTGATAATTTTTGAAACGTGGATCTAATAATTCCAAGAGCTGTACCATGGCCAGAAGTAGCCAATGACCCAGTATTACAAATAGTAATGATAGAAAAAGGGCCCTTAAAGTTTTGCTTGGTCAAAGTCTCCGAGATATAGTTAACACCGTTGTCTCCAATTTTGAAGTTATTAGCAAGATCATCTTCATATAATTTGACAGAATAATCATAGATTATGTTGTATACTTGATTGTCAACCACATCTTGTTCACCAAACTTGTTTAAGATCAATGCCTGGATATCATTTAACGCATTAGAAAGATTAACGGCCGTAGGTCTGGAGGTAATAAGGTAATCGATAGACTTCAACAAGTCCTTGACGGTTTTCGATGACTCCTTCGATGCAAGATGCAAGTGAGTATCGACAGTCACTGCAAATGCAGCTACAATGGCAATGGCTGGAGCACCTCTTACTTGCATCAGTTTAATAGCTTGAAAGGCATCCTCAATGCTTTTGATGGAAATGTATGTGGTGGAGTATGGAAGTAGCAATTGGTCTAAGATGGACAACGTGACAGCTTCCTTGTCAAACTTGATGGCTTGAAGAGTTTTCTCTGACATTTCTGGGAGAGGTATGGTAGGGTTTATGAGAAGATTGGATCATATAATTGATGCTACAAACGCACGTGAGTATACAACGTGGAGGCTTAACAAATACAAAAGTGGTAGTGGTCATAATAATGGATATAGTATTCAAACCAATGTAGGGTTAACTATTGGCACAAGCCACAAGATAAGATGGCCGTTTATTGCTATTATGGATTCAGTAACGATAAATAGTCTTTAAACGGCTGTGATGATTTTTGCAGCCACAACACCAATAATGATCAACTGCCAACCATTCATTTATCATTCCACTATTCACTATTCCACCTGTGCTTAATATCTGAAAATTTAAGAATAGATTTGGCACCTCAATTCACTAAAAAATTAATCTTCGTATACCCTCAATATCCCATTCCTCTTTGATAGGGTTCCATTTGCACCCTAATAATTTTTTCCCTGTTACGGGACACCTGCCACCTTTATTTATATCAATCGCTTGTTCTGGCAGTTTCTGTTCCTTTTCGGCTATTTTTTCGTCCTCTTCATCCTCGCTGTCCTCATCCTCACTTTCGTCGTTCTTGACTTTCTCCTTTTCCGAAATGATAATGTGTGACTTTTCAAGATAGTTATAAATACATGAATAGTCGAACACGTATCCAGTTTCAATAATTGCAGGGTTAGTGAGTTCATTATTACATAATGGACATGTACTTCCTGATCTGTACACTTTTTTCACGGGCTTTTCCTCAGATTGTGTAGTTCTGGAATCTCTTAATGCTTTGGCCAATGTGGATGGGGGTGGTAATGTAAAATCCAATACATTACCTTGATTTTTCAAGAGTTTAGAAGAGAAACCTGAATTGTTCCACCACTCCAAAAACTTGAGTGAAAAGATGGCTACCGGAAAGAAAGTACCCAAAAGTAGCTTTATTATTTTCCATGATGGTTTAGTGAAATTTCTCGTTAAAAATCTCAAAATGTATTCAATTGTAGTTGGAGGAGAAATTTTGTTAACTTTGGTTTTGGATTTGGATGATGCCACTGGTGGCTCATTTTTAGAATAATCATACAGATTCAATCTGGAGTAGTTAATATCAAATAAATATGTTAGGAGTGTGGGTGATTTAGTCTTGCCACTCAAATACATTAACGTGGTAATAAAATTTGCAGCTCTTACTGCACTTTGTAAATAGGGGAAAACTTGAACGTATATCCTCTTAAGGTTGATTTTCAAATTCTCCTCTTTGGTGAACTCTTCGTTGGGATTGAGCTGGTTGGTAATAAATTTAGTGTACCATGTTTCATGAAGGTATTCTAACTTTTCTGAAATATAAGAAGTACCAGTGATTTCAAAGATAGACACTACCTTTTGTGTGTTAGTTAATAGTCTTCTCTCTTCAATCATTGAAGGAACAAATTGAGTCAATTTGGCACTGTTATATTTTGAATCAGCCAATGGAGTCTTATTTACTCTCTTCAACCCATAGAAGTTCTCAGTAAAGGACCCTTGCCAATACTTGAAGAAGTACCACTCGACAAACGTCCGAAATGCAAGGTTAATTTCATCAAAGCTATTATTGATTCGTAATAAGTAATATGGATATTTGCTAGTATAGTGGACCAAGATATATCTTAGAGATGGAGATAAGAGTGATTCCAACTGACCTGCAGAGATCAACTCAAAGAGGGTAGGTGTTTCTGAGTCAAGCTGTGAAGCATCCAATGATGAATAGTACTCCATAATGGCGGATTAGAATATATGATTAAATTAATGGTGAAATGTGGAGTATCATCTTTTTGTCCTCGGACCAATATGGTCGTGTGCGTGACTACCATATATGCTAATTAATTCTTGAAGTATCATCAATTTACAGTTGTGGGTTTTCTTTGAGACTTGCGGTAAGCTACCATTTGAATATTAACAGCTTGTGGTTTCATTGTTGCTCCTATTTTTTTGGAAACAAATTGTTAGTTGGGCTTTTTTTGAACCTGGTGGTTTTGCAGCAATGGAAGAATTTGAGACTTTAGCTGCCATTGTAGAGGAGTTTGCAATCAAGAAAGTCTCCTTAAAGTTATTTGGTATAGATAAGGACGAGTTCGGCAAGTATACACACGTATCACATGCT
Source organism: Suhomyces atakaporum (assembly GCA_030561405.1). Taxonomy (NCBI): domain Eukaryota; kingdom Fungi; phylum Ascomycota; class Pichiomycetes; order Serinales; family Debaryomycetaceae; genus Suhomyces; species Suhomyces atakaporum. Next base: position 278,928 of record JAKTXH010000012.1, read on the forward strand.
CCTAGCGCCAATAGCTACTCGTTTATGCCTATTTTAATTGGAAGTGATGCAACCAAGTTAAAGTTTGAGAGTATCAAAGAAGATATGCCATTGTTGAGTGATTGGGGGAGTAGTAGTCAAATGGAATTGGAGTTTTCAATCCAAGAAGCTGAAAACACATTCAGCACCACGTTGGGTGCAGATTCCAACGTTGAGAAAGAAGAGATTCTCGAAACCTTCACCAGTGATAATATTCTTGAATCGGAAGTAAGTGTTTTACAAAGTGAACGGCCTTTATTACTTCGTTCTGAAGATATGGGTGGGTAGACAAGATCTTCACTCACCAACCTAGACTGATTCTATACCTTGCTAAGTTAGAAGTATCATTACAAATGATCAATCTATCAAATTTACAAGAATATGTTCAACTCAATTAATTGATTAACTAATAACTACCGATTTATTTTTAATATGTTTACAACAGTCTTGACCTCATCAACAAAGTACCTTCGATGGTTCATCCTGACTTAAACTATGATCAAATTTAAATCCCAACTTAATAAAGATTTCCCAAGTAGACAAATCAAACACTTGGTAATCACCATATTCCACAAATTTGGTTTCTTCAGTTGAATTAGATATCAACTTAATACATCTAAACCAATAAAGATAACTACTTGATGCTGGAGATGAACCAGAAAACTTGACATTAGATCCTGATGCTAAATTGTTCTTGTTGAATAAATCATCTGATCTATTTCTGTATGGCCTCCATCCTAATTGAAACAAACAAGATTCGGCTATTAAATTTTCGATTGGAGTTAGTCCATAGTAATAACCATAAAATAATACCAAGGCAAACTCATTGATTATTGGACCATTTTCCACGTTATTTTGAGCTATAAGAGATTCCAATTCAAGCAAAAATTGGTCAAATTGATCACCGGCTCTAATTTTATTCCAATAAGACTGCAATTTGAAGAGTTGTAACGGAGGTTTGAATTGGTTACTGTTATAGGTATTCTTTAATAAAGGTTGGATTTGTTGAGGTGAATATGGTTTGTGAACTGGACTTACAAATTGATTGAATTCATTAGAATCATAAAGTAATTTGAAATCATGTGAGTTGTTTCTTTTGGATGTGAAGGATATAATAAGATCTTGCATTCCTGGGGGTAATTTATGCAAATTAGGATCACTGAATAAATTCAACTCTATACTTGATAAAGATGAATTTTTCAAAACTTGGATATACTTATTCAATTTTTCATCTTGATGTTCATTTGAGTTTCTTGGTTGAATAAATTGATTGACTGAATGTTCGGTATGTTCGTCGATTTGTTTGGTTGGTTTGGTTAAGTTCTGATGCTCGACCTCATAAGTTTTAGGGGTACCTGCGTCGGGTATTCCTGCGACAGCAGCTGCCGACCACTTTAAACCTCCAATTGGTTTAGAAGGAGTAGTTGCAGGTTTAAGGATCTTAATGATGCCAGAATTTGATAATTCAGGACTAGACACATGCCTCGATTTTGGAGATGGTGTCTTATGGTTTAAGGTATCAATATTTGAAGTTAGATCACTAGTCAATATATCTCTTTGGTTACCATTAGAAGAAGAAGAACCATTGTGAGATGTGAAATCTTGTTTAGGTAACTCCTTCATGGGGGTGGAAAATATTTCCGAGTCATGAATTTCCGAATAGTCATCATCTGGAATGATCAGGTTGAGAATATCATCGTACAACGTGCTATCACTAGTGGTATTTGAGTCCGATGAAGAAGAATTCACGTAATTATTCAAATCGTCTTTGATCACCCATATCAAATTTGTATCAACTAATTTATTGGCTCTCAACAACTTGATTATTTTCGATATTTTTTTGGTATGGAATTTATGTTGATCTTTTGTTGCTTGAATCTTTTCCTTCTTACTTTCAATTATACTCAAATTATTCTTCCTTAGTTTCTTTTGTGATAACTTTTCATATTCACTATTCAATTTTTTGGTTTGTTCATTGATTTGACTTGTTATGTCTTTCAAAAACTTAATGGCTTCAATAACATCAGGACTCAAATTGGAATCTTCGTCTTCATCTTCACTAGAATCTTCTTCAAAGTTAAAATCATCATCACTTTCATCATCATCGTCATCATCATCCCTATTGCTGTTTTCTAATGATGCCATTAATATTGATTGGTTCGAAAATGTTTTTAATTTAGAGGATCTTTCCACATCCTTATAAACCTCCATGGCTTCTTCAATTAATTTTTTGTTATCATTAAGTTTATTAGCCAACGTCGATGATGATAATGACAAAGCTTTGATTACTTCATTCAGTTGCCAGATTTTGATTTGTTCACGAAACTTTTGTAACCTTTTGATCTCCTTCTTCAAATCACTTTCCAACTTTTCCTTTTCTCGTTGGTTATCACTATCATCCTCAGTATTGATGCTTTCATACCTATCATAATGATAATTAAATTCATGCAATCCTTCTTGGATCTTTTTAAACACTATATCTATTTCCCTTTGAAAGTTAGTACTTATATTATCAAATTCTCACCTGATTCAATCATATGAAATCGTGAAAGATTTGATTCGAAATTGTCAATTCGGCGTTTCAAATTGATCAAAGTCAAACTTTGAACCTTCCCATTACCGAAACGTGTCCAATTCGAACTTTCAAGTTCCAATTATCAATATTTTCAGAGGATCGAATCATCGTCAACCGATTAGATAAGGTGATTTCTCGAGGAATTTTTGGCTTTTACATACTTTTGTAGTTTTCTGTTCGACATGGTAGTGAAAGAGCCCTAGGACTATGAATGAATCTTTAAGCAAAGGGTTATTGGTATATGGTTTGTGATCTTTGGTATGAATAGAAGAAAAAATTTTAGGTTCCATGGACATATACACGTGACCCGTCAAAGTTGCAAATTCTCTTATTCTACTGGTCAAAGTAATCTGATAATTCTACATTCGACTCAATAAATAATGTATATACTAGATCTCAAATGAGTCAGGATTCTACTCCTTTATTTAACTAAACCGGGGACGATTACAATTCATCATTTTCGAAATCATCGTCAGAATCGTCATCACCAAACTTAGCACCTCCAGCACCAGATTCTTCTCCAGCACCTTCACCATATAACTTGGCAGTGATAGGGTTAGCAATGTTGACCAATTTGGTCTTTTGTTCATCGAATTCTTCAGCAGTAGCAGTATCATAGTTGTCTTCAATAAATTCTAAAGTTTCCTTGATGGCATCATCCAAAGTTTCCTTGTCATCATCTTCCAACTTAGAACCTAAACCGGTTTCGGAAGTGTCAGCTAATTGGCCTCTCAATAAATGAGCATAGTTTTCCAAAGAGTTACGAGATTCAATCTTTGCCTTTAATTCAGCATCTTGTTGAGCGTACTTTTCAGCTTCTTCAACCATTCTGTCAATATCTTCCTTAGATAATCTACCCTTATCGTTAGTGATAGTGATAGATTTGGACTTACCAGTACCTTCATCTAAAGCTTCAACCTTCAAAATACCGTTGGCATCCAAAGAGAAGGTAACCTTAATTTGAGGAACACCTCTTGGAGCTGGTGGAATACCGGTCAATTCGAACTTACCCAACTTGTTGTTGTCCTTAGCTAAAGCTCTTTCACCTTCGTAAACTTGAATCAAAACAGTAGGTTGGTTGTCAGCAGCGGTAGAGAAGATTTGAGACTTCTTGGTTGGAATAGCAGTGTTTCTGTTGATCAAAGTTGTCATAACACCACCAGTGGTTTCAATACCCAAAGTCAATGGGTTAACATCCAACAAGACAATGTCATCGACACCTTCTTCACCAGAAAGAACACCAGCTTGAACAGCAGCACCATAAGCAACAGCTTCATCTGGGTTGATACCCTTAGAAGCCTTCTTACCATCAAAGAAGTTTTCCAATAATTCTTGAACCTTTGGAATTCTGGTAGAACCACCAACCAAAACAATATCATCAATTTCACTCTTCTTAACACCAGCATCAGCAAGAACTTGTTCAACTGGCTTCAAGGTCTTCTTGAAAGAGGCAATGTTCAATTCTTCGAATTTAGCTCTAGAAAGAGTTTCAGAAAAATCGATACCATCAACGAAAGAATCAATTTCAACTCTAACACTCATTTGAGAAGAAAGAGTTCTCTTAGCCTTTTCTGCTTCTCTCTTCAATTTGGAGATAGCCTTGGCGTTTGCAGTGATATCAACACCGTGCTTCTTCTTGAAAACCTTAGTTAAATGTCTAACCAACTTAAAATCGAAATCTTCACCACCCAAGTGAGTATCACCAGCAGTAGCCAAAACTTCGAAAACACCACCTTCAATGGACAACAAGGAGACATCGAAGGTACCACCACCTAAATCGTAAACAATGATTTGCTTTTCACCATCAGTCTTGTCTAAACCGTAGGCAATGGCAGCAGCAGTTGGTTCGTTAACAATTCTCAAAACATTCAAACCAGCAATAGTACCAGCATCCTTAGTTGCTTGTCTTTGAGCATCGTTGAAGTAAGCTGGAACAGTAACAACAGCGTGAGTAACTTTTTTACCCAAGTATTCTTCAGCAATAGATTTCATTTTACCCAAAATCATACCCGAGATTTCTTCAGGGCTGAAAGTCTTTTCTTCACCACCATATTCAACCTTGACAACAGGTTTGTTGTCTTTCTTGGTAATGGTGTAAGGTAAGTGTTTCAATTCCTTTTGAACGGTATCATCAGTGTATTTCAAACCAATCAATCTCTTGATGTCAAACACAGTATTGGCAACATTGGAAGGAGCTTGGTTCTTGGCGGCATCACCAATCAATCTTTCGTCTTCAGTAAAAGCAACATAAGATGGAGTAATTCTGTTACCTTGATCGTTGGCTAAAATTTCAACCTTACCATTTTTCATGACACCCACACAAGAGTAGGTGGTACCCAAATCAATACCAATGACAGTACCATAGCTTTCAGTGGAGTTATCCTCATCAGCATTTGCAAGGGCCATAGGCTTCTTGGAACCAAGGAAAGGTACCAAGAGGGCAAGCGCCACGTAGAATAAACAAATTCGTGGCAACCAGTTAGTTTTCAACATGGTTTATATGTGTAGTGACTAAACTCAGGGTATATATGGGATGTTGATAAGTAATCCAGTCCTTAACAGGGTACCAATGTAACAAGAGTTTTAAAACGTTTGATAAATCAAATGTAATGTGACTCTGAACAATTGAGCGTTTATATATTTGAAAAGTTATTGACACGTAAATTGGCCGAGTCCTGCATACGAAAGTGGCCACGAGAACATTACAGAAACTTGAAGAACATGCCGATCGGCGAACTGCGAACCAATTGAGAAGACCTGTGCTTACCACTTTGGGTTAAGTTAGTTAACGGGAATTAGGTCTTTGAGGGGTCACTAAAAACACTTACAATCCCCTCTTCACTAGGTTATGAATTTCTTTCTATCATAAAGATTTTATGTATATATGACTACAAAAAATCAAGTTATGATTTATTATGATGATTTTCAAAGCCAAAGGTTTCTCATAGTAACAACTGATATCTTTTTGTTAAAGTATCACATTGTCGTTATCTGGTGGTGGGAGGAACTGACATGTACCTCATTCCACAGTAACATGCAGTTAATTGCCACGCTCAACCTGTAATCTATGCGTCCCGCGCACGACTACTCCCTCTCATTCAACGACATATGGTTTGTCGGTATAGCAACTGTTATTCTAATCGCCACATCAATTATTGATCATACCGTTGCTAGATACCAGAAGTACGTGAGTGTCTTTTTGTGTCATCCTCAATCCGTTTGATTCTATATAATCATTATATTAAACCTCAGATCTCATCAAGATCTAATTTATTAGGTGGAGATAACAGTTTAACATCATTCATCATGGCTCAACAACAATTCATAACAGAAGAATTGAATCAATTACAAAAGGATATCATATCCAAGAATCCTTCAGATATATTACAATTCTGTGCCAATTACTTTAACTCCAAGTTACAATCGCAAAGGTCTCAATTATGGTCTCAACAACATAAGGCAAAAGCTGCTGGAATAAACTTATTCCCAGATGTGGAAAATGTTAACATCAACTCTTTTGGTAGTAGTGTGGTCCATGATAGACAACCTTCTTTCAAGTCCCCCTTTGGTGATAACGATCCTCATTCCAACCACAATGATGATGATCCACATGGACCTTCTCCCACTGCCGCTGTTGCTGCTGCTTCTGTTGCTGCTTCTGCTGCACCATCTGCTACTCAAGGAGGCTTGTTCAAAAACAACTTTGATGTAAACCATGAAGCAACTACTAAACCTCACAAAGATGTGGATCCAAGTGAACCAACCTCAACTTCACATTCAACCTTCCCAGGTAAATCATCCGGCCCTGGTGCCAAAGGTATATCCAAGATTCCAATTGCATTCAACGCTAATAGAAGAACTTCCGTTTCTGCTGAAGCTTTAAACCCAGACAAGTTCAAATCAGATTCATGGAAACCACCAACCAACAACCTTACTTCTTCTCAGAGAGCAGACTTATCCAAAACTTTAACTTCCAATTTCCTTTTCCAGCAATTGGATGGCACCTCTAGAAAAACCGTCATTGAAGCATTGTCTCCAAAAACGTTTTCGAAGGATACTGAAATCATTACTCAAGGTGATGAAGGTGACTATTTTTATATCATTGAGTCTGGTACCGTTGATTTCTACGTGAATGGATCCAAGGTCAACACAAGTAGTGAAGGCTCATCCTTTGGTGAATTGGCTTTGATGTACAATTCTCCAAGAGCCGCCACTGCAGTTGCTGCCACCGATGTCACTTGTTGGGCATTAGATCGTTTAACTTTCCGTCGTATCTTATTGGAGGGTACCTTCAATAGAAGATTAATGTATGAGGATTTCTTGAAAGATGTTCCAGTATTGAAATCTTTATCAAGTCATGAAAGATCGAAATTGGCTGATGCATTAAGTACTGAAATATATGAAAAGGGTCAAAAGATTGTTACTGAAGGTGAACAAGGTGAAAACTTTTACTTCATTGAAAGTGGTAGCTGTCAGGTGTATAACAATCAAGCTGGTGTCATCAAGAAGTTGACTAAAGGAGATTATTTTGGTGAAATTGCTTTGTTAAACGATTTACCAAGACAAGCTACTGTCGAAGCTGTAGATCAAGTGATCGTTGCAACTTTGGGTAAGGCTGGTTTCCAAAGATTATTGGGTCCAGCTGTGGAAGTTTTAAAATCTAATGATCCTACTGCTGCAAGAAGTCACGACTCTATCCAACATCAATCCCCTGTTTCTGCCTCCAAGTAAGAACAAGAATGTTATTGATTGTTGCAGCTTGAAATATGTTCCATTCACGTTCACGAGTTTTCAGGCGTACTTTGGTGAAGACCTAAATTTTTCATTGACTCTTTAAATCTATCTCGTTTTTGTTGACTTGTTTTATTCTTAGTATGTACTTACAGTCAATCGTAAGCTTTTCAATGCCCATTGTAACGTATAATAATCTTGCTCCACTTATGTAATCTCGCCCTATATCCGATCTTTAATTTTCGTGTCCGTACGAATGCAGATCTTAAAATATATCCAATCTCTATTACAAGATCTCAATGGAGTATTTGACCTCCATATTACCACACTCTCCTAACGGAGGAAAGTTGCCCTACTGGTTATTGTTCATTTCTGCAGTCTCAATTTTCAATTCTTTACAAACTTATCAATCGAAAGATTTGGCATTGACCAAAAAGGTTTATGAAGAAGAAGCCAACCCTAGACATGGGACTCCACAAGTTACTGGATTAAGTACTAGAACATTTGGTACTTGGACCTTCATCACTTCTATTGTGAGATTCTATGGTGCTTACTACTTGACCAATCCTCAAATATTCCAGCTCACTCAATGGACATTTGTGGTTGCTGCTGGCCATTTTTTCAGTGAATGGTTGATTTTCGGTACCTGCAAGTTTGGAAAAGGTATTGCTGGTCCAGGGATTGTTAGTACCGTTTCTCTTATTTGGTTACACTCTCAAAAGGAATTTTATCTTGGTGCTTAAGGGCATTTAATTAGCATATAATGAACTTAATTCAAATGGATATTTTATCGAATGTAATAATCATTGAAATGTTTAGACTCTATAGGTGAATGTGTAGATTATTTTCTCTCTCTTAATGTTTCACCTGATAAGGTGACATAAGTCTATTATTTGCCATGCAGATAGTCTTTGAGTCCTGAATAGCTCACCGAAATTAAACCAGTGAGGCCATAGAACTCTCTTGTGCGTAGTCCAAGTTGTGAAGGTTTGACTTCTTAGGTGAATGAACAAATATGTCAGTGCCCTAAAACGTCAGACCTCTTGTTACCGAATTCAGTTAATTATGACTAGATAGAATCCCCTTGACTTAAAACTCCCATCAACTCCTCAAACGATTGTCATATTAACCGTGGGACTAAATTTCAATAAAGAACATCTTATTATGACTTTTCAAACTAATTCCTAGTCTAGTTTCCCGATGTACATAACTTTGAAACTGTATTTTTTTGGGCTTTATCCTGTCATGGATACTGTTACAATTCTTAGCTCCAGACAATATACTCTTACAGGAGCTCAGACTGATCTTGTTCTAAGCACTCCTATTTGACAATTTCCTCATGATTTTTAGTTACGAATTATTTTAGCTCTAGTTTTGTACTTTTAGGGGACTAGGTGGAGAACGATCATATACTGAGATTATTGAAGTATCAGCTAATAATCTCTTGATTATCTTCTTTTGCACATAAACTCTATTATAATCCATCTACTACTTGTCTCATTATCCAGTGTAGATGTCGATAACATTGCTTTTTAGATCATGCTACTTTTTTTTTGAACTTTTTTTTGCGGAGGGAGATTTATTATGATCTACTCGTATAATAGGTCTACGTCAGTTATTTCTCGAAAACCCAGATTAGTTTTTACCGTTTTTTTTTGCCAAAAAAATCAACAATCTCATTCACATTGGTCTGAATGTTCACGTGATTAATTTTGTCATCAAATGGCTCTTTGGCCGAGCGGTTAAGGCGGTAGACTCAAGTTCTACTATCGTAAAGATGCACGCGTTCGAATCGCGTAGGAGTCATTATTTTTTCATTTTTGATAAAAGCTTTATTGTTATTGTATTAATAGCTATTTATATGGTGTGGCCAGCTTTGGTGAGTCCATGCCAGATGACATTTTTTGAAATTTGTGCTTTCAAGTGATCCAATACTGTAAGTTGTTCATTAAGTAAACTCAACTGCGTAGATTGCAATTGCAATTGATCCGTAAGCCTATCGTTTCTTCCCCTCATTCGTATTGTATTTAATTTGTTTGATAAATGCACAATAAGTCTGTTTATTTCATTTAATTTCTCTTGATCCTTTTGATTACCATTATTTTCCAAATACTGTAAAACTTGCAGTACTTTGTCATTCAATTGACCAACGGTAGTTGCGATATTTCCTTTGTGTGCTATTTTGCTAATACCTTCATCGGCTTTTGATTTCCCTGAGTAGTTTTGATGGTTTGCAGCAGTTGTGGTTGCTATGTACTCGCTTTCATTTGTCCGTATAACGGTTTTGATAGGTTTGAGGGTATCCAGTATGTAGCTTTGAAACGATGCAGTGCTATCTTCAACTTTAAGCTCCCCCTCGTCGAAAACTATACATATGAATGGTCCATCAGCACCTATGTATTGCTTTGTTTGTTCGACTATAGAAATAGTCAACGAATTGAGAGATGTGCTATTATTGATGTGATAAATCCCCAAGATTTGAAAGTTTTGATGAATTGTTTTAAACTGATCCAACCGTTTCTCAAGATATACTTGATCTATCCTAGATGATTCCACTAATGTTTCAAACGAGGTATAGACAACCACATGAGATCCGTTATCAATGCCTAAAAGAACCCCAAATTTTCCAGATGAACCCCGAGTAATGTGATCTGATACACTGAAAAGAACCAATGAATGCAATTCAACTATGCTCAATTCTTGTTTGATAACTGACATTGCCTCTCCCTATTCCTTCCAAACATCTGATTTGACTTGCGCCATCCTGTACATAGTCTATCTCAAGCCACATAGGGGAATCTATAATTCTAGAGCTCAAGATCAGGAGTTCTATACTCGGGGTATGTAAATGCATTGATTGTCTGGCTTTACTGGCAAGTCATTTATATCTCAAATCATTTTCCTATGATAGTACAACTCAATTTCAAACAGTGGCTGTTTAAGTCATCGCATTTAGTAATAGCGACATCGCGACATTTTGACTATTTTTTATTCATTTTTGAAATCATCTCTTCTCACATTCATATTCTGGTTAGCCACTTAGATGAATAGAACCGAGTAAGAAGCATCATAATGATAATGTCTGTGCATGATCCTATAGCCCGCAAACGATCGCTCGCAGTCCCAGATTCAAAGGACGGAGTGGTCAATAAGAAATTCAAAAGTGAAAACAAGGAATTACCAGAAGATGCTACCGCCAGTAACTTCTTTTCAGAAAAGATGTATTCAGCATATGTTAAGTCAGCATTGGACTCATTGGACAAAGTATGTATAGTCATACCTATATCCTCCTTTCGTTCTTTCGTGATGTCTTAGACTGGTGGTTCAGTCTGGTTAGATCTGTGAATCTTAAGGGGTATGATTATATGTGGGCATTTTACTAACTATTTAGAATGATCCATTACAAATCAACACATTAACTTCCAAGATTAATCTTCCATACACTCATAAAGATGCTATATCCCTCTCCCACATAAATATTGTCTTGAATGGGTTAATTTCAAATATTTCAAAGCTCGATAATAAGTCTTGTCATGAGTTAATTTCAGCAGTGCTTAATTATAAATGGCTTGATGTGAAAAGTAGACAGGATCCAGTATATGATAAATTCACCGAATTATATTCTAGATTTATTAGTGTTTTAGTTTCATCTTTTCCCAAATACTTGCATGAAGTCACCAAAAAATTAGTTAGTGAATTCTCTAGAATGGACTGTTCACCAGCACCTGCCCCATTAAACAAGCATCATGAAATCTTGTCTAAAATCATCAAATTCATTCCTACTTGCATTAATTCGTTACCACAAACATTACAGAAGCATTTTCCTCATCATTTGTCATCAAGCACTACTGAATTAACTAATTATGTTCAAAACTTGATGAGGGTAATATCGTATTGTCCAGACTTGCAATTCAATATCTGGCAACTTATCATTGAATGTTGTATCAAACTTGATGTTGAGTTACAAAACGAATTAGATGATTTAGATGATGATGAAATCGATGAGTTAATTAATGGGAAAGAAGATGACGAGGACGAGGACGAAGATGATGATGATGATGATGATGAAAATGAAAATGATCGGGAAGGTGAATCAAAGGTTGGAGATAAATCAATACTTGAAGATGTCATCGGTGATATCGACGAAGATATGGAAGAAGACCTGGAGTACCTTATCGATCCAATTACATCTACTGCAAATATCAAAAAGCTTCTGTCTAAGCTAGACTCGATTATGAACTTATTGCTAGTTAATACTTCAAATTCGTTTACTCAGGAAGAATTGAATGAAGGAAATGGTGTTCCTTTATTCAACACAATCACCTCCTTGTTCAGAAGTCATATTTTGCCAACTCATTTCACAAAATCTATCCAATTCATATTATTTCACATTTCACAATACCAACCAGAACTAGCAGATTCTTATCTTGTTCTACTTATTGATGTGGCATTCAATACCCATGAAATCTTGGAAAAAAGACTTAAGGCAATGCAGTATTTATCGTCATATATCGCCAGAGCGAAGAATCTTTCAAGACATCAAGTTGTTTTTATAGTTAGTTATTTGGTAGGATGGTTGAACAAGTATATGTTGGAAAGAGAATGTGAGATCTATGATCATGAAGATAATGCCAAGGTGGGCTCTCAAAGGGAAAAGCAATCTGGAGGAATGGAAAGATTCAAATTATTCTATGCCGCTTTCCAAGCATTATTATATATCTTTTGTTTTAGACACAAGCTGTTATACAAAAGCTCCGATGTCACCTCTTCTGATCAAACTTTCAATGAATCTGAATGGGAATGTGACTTAGACAAGTTCTTTCAAAGAGTCATTCTCGCCAAATTCAATCCATTGAAGTTCTGTGATGAAACCGTTGTTTATATTTTTGCCAAACTTGCTACCAAGTTAAATGTCTGTTATTGTTATTCTATCATAGAACATAACAAGAGAGAAAGAATGTTGCAAACCAATGGCAAAGCTGTTATGCCATCTGCAGTTGCAAACTTTAAGCAGAAACAAGAATTCTTGGATCTTGAAGGATATTTTCCTTTCGATCCCCTTGTTCTCCCAACTTGTAAAGTTCTTATCAGCAAGAATTATGTTGAGTGGGCAGATGTTAATCCCAGTGGAGATGATGCTGACGATGATGAAGACAGTGGAAGTCATCGGGAAGCATTGAGTGACGATATCGACTCCTCAGATGAAGAAATTACCAGTGAAGAGGATGATTGAGGTATTGCTATTTATTTGCATATACTGTATGTATTTAAGTATTTCAGTATAATGAAAAGTACAATTAGATAATACTGCGAAGTGCTTGTATCCTCTTCATGATTTGAAAAAGTCATGAATAGGTTGAATTTTTTGATTCTGATAGTGTAAATTTTTGTGAAATGCAACTCTGTATGACATCTTGGTATCTTTATTGAGCTACAAAAATTGCCCCAGTCTGAGTTCTTTATTGTAAAATTCTTGTGGGTCACTTCTAACTGAAAGTTTTAAGACTTGCCTACACCTAATTCATCACATTTGACTGAGTACTCATGGAGAACAATTGGTCCCCAAAAGATGATGGTTGCTCGTAACAACAACAGCAATGTATTCTAAGGTTTACAAAAGACCAGTCCAAGTCAATAAATCGAACTTAGTAGTTTTGAAAAAAAAAATAATCAAATGATTCCATCGAGGATCGAACTCGAGACCTTTTCTGGGTGAGAGAAACGTCATACCGCTAGACCATAGAACCTGATTACATTTGTGTGTAACAGGTCAGGTCGAATAACGGATAACGAGCTCAAGAGAACGGACTTCGAGAGGTTTGAAGGTCAGAGAACGGAGAGACGAAAGAGAATGAAATAGACGAAGGTTATGTAACAGGTTAGGAGGACTAACGAAAGAGACTAACGACGATTGACTTTCGGAGCCGATCACGGAACCGATCGGGAAAGCAATTGGAGCCGAACAAGGAGCCGACTCTCGGAGAACCCGGCTATTGGAAGAACGCCCAGAAAGGAAAAGTATAAAAAGATATAGAAATTCTAGTTAGAAAGGAGGAGATTTATTTAGTGGTTTTATCCATTAGTTGCTTAGATCGAATAAACTCCAGTAAAGGTATTAAGACTTAGTTGAATACAAAGTTATTAAGACGTTTCCAAATTATAATCGCTACTGAGGAACATAGTCAAGGCTAGACTATCATATACAGGCTAACTAAGGACCGATCCGTTAAATTGTGTTAATCAATTGGTGAGATTTTGTAATGTAGCCTTTTGATTACGTAAGCCAAGTTGAAAGCGGCAGTTAAAAACCGAAATTATAATAAACTACCCGTACACTTAAATAAAAAAAAAGTAGATCTGAAGTCGATCAATGTGAAAGGGGCCAGCTGAATTGTCTCTGCAACCAGATGACCGTGGGATCTGACTAACTCAAATACATTTTTTGCCAACACTGAAGAAGGAGATAATAACTGGGTTCTCAGCGAGGATACTTCATAATCTAGCAAGCGTGAAGATTTTTGGGCAGTTCAAGTACTGGTCCTGACCGACATCTGTAGTGTCTTAACAGTGGGACAACATCTCTGATTGCGCAAACAAACATCAATGCCTCGTAAAAAAAGTCTAGCTACAATCACTAACAATGTGTTTTCTGCTCCGTTACACTTGAGTAGACCCCATGATGCGAAAGTCTACACTTCGAGGTGAAAGCTGTGAGAACACAACAAATTTATACTGGATATCAGCTTTTGGTATGTTCCATAAAAATGATTAGTGATTTGACTAGTCAATGGAACACTCCTGTGTTCAATCTAACCTTTGCATTCTGTAAGATGAATTCTGGGAGTATTCATGCATGTTGGTTTACTAAATTTTTAGCTGAGCGAGCCTTATCATAGCCGCCGATATCTTCGTAAAAATTTTAAAAAAGTACATAACTGGAACATTATTACTCAAATGAAGACAAATGTCGATACATGAAAAACTAAAATACTACAAATTAGCGAATATATCTAATTACACTAAGTACTGGGTGGGTCTACGAAAGATTTGGTTGTTCAAATTTTGAAAGAAGTTGCCTTTTGCAGCCAAACAATGAACTAACTGATTATACTAGACACGAAGAATTGATTCTCATGTTGAAATTTTATGTTACGAAACAAGTCTAAATGATAAAATAATTGTGATGAAGATCATTTTGTGCATACAATGCTTCATGAACATTTGTTGTATTAAAAACGAGATAAATGCTTCAATATGCATTTCAAAGAATGTTCCTGTGCATTTCACTATCAAGTTCTTGGCAAAGGAAAGGGTACTGTAATTTTCAGTGTTCACTCTCCTATTGAAAAAATGAAATTGTATGAAAATCGCTCATACCAACGAGTGCGATCAGTTACTCAATACTAAGACAGTTGTATATAAGAAGAATTTAGTTACCCTGTTATTTATTTGGTAAAATCAAAAGTCTGAGAGTACACAGATTGTAAAAAAATGATTCCATCGAGGATCGAACTCGAGACCTTTTCTGGGTGAGAGAAACGTCATACCGCTAGACCATAGAACCTGATTACATTTGTGTGTAACAGGTCAGGTCGAATAACGGATAACGAGCTCAAGAGAACGGACTTCGAG